>JACAXG010000260.1:551271-585211 GCA_018881555.1 Amblyornis subalaris | reverse complement strand
AATATTACCAATAAATAAACATTGGAGGTTTGTTTTTGTTTTTGTTTTTTTTCTTTTTTACCTCAGGTGTTGCTGCTGCTCCAACTCTGGTTACGCTTAATAAGTGGGGATGCTGGACAGTTAAACAGTTAAATCAGATATTCACAGATAATATTAAATACAGTACGTTGCAGAATAGAACTGCTATAGATTTTTGTTATTGGCACATGGGCACGGGTGTAAGAATTGTGAAAGGAGTTTCATAATACTATTAGCCATTACTGTATTGCTTTGTGTTATCTCATGTATAAAGAAATTGGCGATCCGTTTTGTGGAAAACTTAGTAGAAAAGGTTTGGCTAGTGCAAGAAGAAAAAGGGGGGAATTGTTGTAAGGTATTTGAGCCCTGAAATGTGCCCCAGCCAAACCATCTTTAGTTATTCTTATCAGAGCCCTCAGGAATTCATTAAGGTTACTCAAATGTAAACTGCGCTAAATTGGGAAAGAAAAAGCTGAAGAACAGAATACCAAGACAGCAAGAAGTACATAAACAAAGACTGTGCCGCACTGGACTAGAACCAATCATATTTTCTAGAAGGTGCATGCAGAGCGCGTGGACAAGATAGGGGGGCCAATCAAGCAATGCGTGATCGCGTGGACAGTAGTTGTAAAATGTATAAGTAGAGTGTAATGTAAACAATAAAGCGTCTTCTGCATAATCATATTGATTCATTGTCCAGAAGTCCTGAGCTCTCGCAGTTAGGAAAGTTTCTTGAAAGCATATAGTCTTTGCAGATAACTACACCATGGTATGTAAAAGTCTGTACAGCAGCCAGCTTTGTCATTTATCTCTAGCTAAGCAGTCAATCGTACCTTGAACAAACTGCAAAAAACCAAAAAGATGCACATGTCTAACATCAAATAACATCGTGGGGATAATGTCCGTTATGAAAGGTCACTGAATTTGCATCATAACATTAATAACACAATCAGAATCGTAATCAGAATACAGCAACAGTAACTGCTCTAAAAAACTGAGAGTATAGTCTTCCACGCATCTCTGCATATATAACAATTAAGGCAAAATAAAAGCAAGAGAGAAAGCACTAAACAGCTTACAAGTACTGATATTCATAACTCAGAATTGTTACTCATTTTTCTTTGTCACCTGTAGAAGATTAAACAGCAGAGTGTTATAAATAATTATCTCAAGTGACCAATGTAGAACACTTACACCCATAAAAGTATGAACGAAAAATAAGGATCTAAGAAACTGCATCTTCACGTTTTCACACAACTCATTATCTTATATTGAAATAATTGCTTACCAAGTCTCCATCATAACTGCTTCAATCGGTTCCATCTTATCTCTATAACAAAAGAACTGTATCTTTCAAATTAAATGAGCATATTTCAACAGAACTTAAGCTTAACGTCACTCAAACTTAACGTCACTTAAACGTAACAGAAAGCAACCTAACAGAGCTTAAGCATAATCTCACTGAAACTGAACAGAAAGTAATCTTAAGAAAACTTAAACTGAACAGAACGTAAAGTAACAGAACTTAAACCAAACATCACTTAAATTTAGCAACACTTAAACCGAACAGAAGGTAAAATTAACATCATTTAGATTTTGCAGAACTTAACAGAACCCAGAATTAACATCTTTTAACAAAACTGAGGTCAAAATTGAGTGTTCCTTTAAAAGTCCCAGATACAACAGAATTTAACTCATCTTGGTTCCATTGTTACAAGAAAGCTACTGAAAATTTGTCATACAACAGTCGAACATCAGTGAACAATATGCAAGCAAACTGATTAGTAAACGAGATGGCAGCAACATGGATTTACTGGAGATTATAAAGGTGTGACAAATACGTTATGATTTTACAGAATTTAGTTGTGAGAACAGCTCATAGTAACTGCAAACATAATTGAAAAACATCCATTCACAGTCAGGACTTTTCTAGTATAAGCACAGTTTTGCATGATTTTCCAAATGGCAGCCGTACTCCAAAAATGACAACATTGCATGCCTTGGCAAATTACATTTAAAACTAGATCAGGTAAGACTGCTTTTCCATGATTTTCAGTACAATAGATTTGACCTTGGACTATTAAAGCAAATGGGATATAAGCATCTAAGGATAAAACATCAATTGCCTAGTTATATAATACTGCCATAAGTTTTGCATAGGTAACTCTTTTAGGCCACTGGGTGTGTAAGACTGACACATATATGTAAAACAGCTACAAAGTCATGGTTTCAGATGATTTTAAGAAGTGTGGCAATGTTTGTTCCACCTGTGATCTATCAATGTACTTAAACTGTTCTGATATCAAGCTCAATTTCAATTCATAAGTGGCAAGGAAGAATACCTACTTGAATCCTGAATAGCTCTATATACTCAAAATGCTGTCACATGTCTTTGTGGTGAAAGAATCACAGAAAAACTACAGGCAAAGCTGGCACAATCCTGCCTGCTTTCCACAGTGGAAAGTCGTGAGCTAATTATATATAAACCTTGAACAATTTTTGCAGATAACGTTAATGGGCAAAGGAGCGAAGAAGTGCCACAATTAATTGGGCAGCTAAGCCTGCCATGGGCCTCACCTGGCTAAGTGGGCCCAGTTATTGTCATCAATCATGCAATGCTTTGACATCCAGGCTTCAAAGTTAATTGCTGTGTTTCACATTTTGTTCCATTAGTATCTATGCTATACATTTCTAAGGAGAGGCCTACAGCATTTTTCCAAAGGACCACAATATCTTGCAAATATGAATCTTGCCATCTGCAAACTGTTATCCACCCAGCAAGGAATGATGTTTCTGAGGGTTCTCAAATATCTTCCCAGGCATACAAGCTGCTAATTTCTGTGGTAACAGCCAACACCATTATAAGTGAGCAAAGAATCAGTATTAAGTCAGCCTAATCAGACCTCCAAATCAGAATCTTTGAAAGGGCAGCACATATCTCACGTGAAAAGTCTCACTAACCATGCAATATACCAGCACGTTCACTGAAAAATTCACTCTTGCCAAGCASTACTAAAGCAGAGAATCACAGATGATGTCATTTGCCCGGAGAAATGCATTACATTCACAGAGAGAACTCCAAATCTCTCCAATAAATAAACCTGTCAGAATTCACAGCTCACTGAAAATACAAAGTTAGTTTAAACAGGGATCTGGTCAAAAATGCCTTAAGTATCGGAAAGATTGCCCATGTGCATTCCAGGTCTTGAGTACACACACCGTCACCTGTTAGCTGAATGACAAACACAGGAGGTTGCATTTGTTGTAAAGTACACCAAAATATCTCCGTATTTTAACACTGACCCTTGGCATTTTTGATAGCAAGGAATGCATCAGCATTCCTCGTGAGTCCCGAGTCAGGATGGCTATCCGTGCCCAGCTGCGTCTGGGCAAACGGGGGCCGGCAGAGCTGGCCTGAGCGGGGGGGGCTTAAAGAGGTTGAGGGCAGGGGGCCGCTGCTAGTGAAGCAGTGGCTGGGCGGGGCCAGCATCGCAGCCGGCGAAGGAACCACTGCCAGGGGAGCTGGCAGCACAGAAAGCATTTGCGGGGTAGAGGCCACAGCCAGAGAAGTGTGCTGCAGGGCAGCTGCTACGAGGGGGGCCAAGGGGGAAAGCCGTGCTCCAAAGGGGGGGAGGCCTACTCCGAGGGGGAGCACCTTGCTCCGAGGGGGGGAGCCTTGCTCCGAGGGGGACCGTTGCCTGGGGGGTGCACCGAAGGGAACCGGGGGCGCCGAGACTGCTGGGGCCACCGAAAGGAGCTATGGGCGGCAAGGAGGCATCGCTAGTGCCCGTAACATCATGCATGTTGAGTTCGTTAGTCCAAATTGAGGATCGATCCCTTCCCTGGATCCAGTTCTTGGATTTGTGCCCAGGTTTGTTATCGGTAGCCCGTCCAGCAGCTCCTGGAGCAGCTACACATGGGGTTTTTAATATCAAAGCATCTCTCATGTCGGAGACAGATACAGGGTTGTCTAACTCGTAATAAAAGTCTCTCCAATGTGGAGGATGTTTTTGCAATATCCTTAAGGTGGACTGATGCTACCGGGACACCCACCAGGGTCTGGCATACTCAGGGTCCCATGGTTCTTTGTCCAGCGAATACCAGTGACCTGACCTTGTAGGCTGTGCTGGCATTTTGCTCTCCATCAGATTGCAGTTCCCAGATAAAAGTCCTCTGTTGTAGTATGGCCTGGGCTCTTTCTGCCTGCAGTATAGGGGTCCAGGATCGTAGGGACCGCTTGGCTGGGTCGCAGTGCATTTCTTCATTGGAATCTGATGTTTCATTGTTCTGAGTCTGTGCAGCTTCGTCCCTGGAGGCAGTCCAAGTCTTCAGGGTGGTCTGATGATCCGATGTCCCTGTTCGGGCGCCAGATGTGACAATAGGGCGATACAGAGTTCCCAGGCAGGTGCAAAGGAGAGCTCCTTTATTACAAAAACCAAGCCTTTATAAGCAGTTAGCCATTATCAGAATACATACCATTGAAACACAACAAACAATAATTCAACCAGTCACCATAAGCCACGAGGTGATCATGAAAAAGTTATGTAACTTGTTTTCTCTACTTCTAAGTTACCTGAGCTCATTCCCAGAGGCCTTTTTACTTAGCCGAAGTAACAGAAGTGAACCATGATTTTACAAGAGCAACAAGGCTTTCATTTTGCAAAGTTTTACCTATCTGCAACATCACTCAACTCCCCCCTCCCTGATCCCTGCCCCCCCTTCCGCCAGTACGACACTGTCCTGGGTCCTCAGGTCCTCTGGATTACTTCAGAATTGGAAGGGGCCGTCATCCTCCTCCGGTATAACTTAATTTGTAGCTGACACTTTCTCTGGGAGGTATGAGTTTTTGATGAGATAACAGGCTTTCTGAAATTCTTGTGAGATCTGGTGAGATAGCAGACTTCCAGATGCATGCAGTTTATCTTTTTTGTTGTCTTGAATTGTCTTGTTAGCTTAAAGATATTTATTACCATGTATCTGTTATAAATACAATTAAAGAGTTGGCTTTCGTAAATGGTTATTGTTAATTAGTTAATCGTTATGTATTATTAATGAGTTAATAGTTATATGTTATTGTTAATTGTTATAATACTGGTTATGAGAGAGTTAATTATTATAATCGTTAGGTACCCTTGTTAATTATATTGTTAAGTATAATCTTGTTAAAAGTTCTTGTTAAGAGAGGGGAGGGAAGTGGGTGTTAACCCCCAGAACCATGAGCCAATAAGAACACTCCAAGGAGGCAGGGCTAGGGAGGGTATAAAAACAGTATCCCCGGGGCCAGAGCGTGTGCTTCTGGCTGCACCCTGTCGGCAGCTACGCACCCAGTGCTGTACTCTCTGCTTTGAGTGGATGATTTTTTTAATTTTGTCCCCTATTGTCCTTTTTAATAAACCTTTTAAATTTTTCATCGAGTGAGCATGTTTCTCACATATCCATTACAACTATTTCAAAGTTACAGTTCACTCTAGTCTTGTTCCTACTTAACTATATTTTACTATTTCTACATAGTACATTATCATTGGTAAATGTTAAATTCATATATGCGAAAGCCAACATTATCATTCACTCATTTACCACATAAGGATTTCTTGTAAGGTGTAAATCTGTCATCTAGGTCGTTAGTTTATAAGTCCCGAGTCAGGATAACTCCCAAAGGCCAGCTGCATCTGGGGCAGCGGCCCCTTTGTGTGCGCGGCCGCGGCTCTGGCGCCGCCGCCATCTTGTGCTGGCTGGGCCCTTGTCCGCCGGGGCTCCGCGGGGCAGCGCCGGGGCCGCTCTTCCCCGCCCGGGGCCCGTCCTGTGGCTGCCGCTCAGCACCCTCCGTTCGGCGCCTCGCAAGCGGAACGCGGCTGCCCCGCCCCGTCTCCCCGCCCCAGCCCGAGCGCCGATGCCACGGCTGGAGCGGCCCCTGCCCGGGCCGCGGACGTAGCGGCGGGAGCGACCAGCGCCGCTCCCCGAGAGGCGGGCTCTCGGCGGGCGGGGCAGCGCGGGGCCCCGGCAGCGGCAGGACCGGCTGCGGAGAGGGCGGGGGGCGAGGCGAGCGCGGATTTTGGGCTGAATTTTGAGCGTTTCGTGTCTTTTTTCCCTTAGAACTTCTCATTTTTCGCTCTTTACCCGCGCGGCTCGGGCACCCGCGGGAGGGTGCGCAGCCCCCCAGCGGGGGCAGAACGCGCGGCCGGGCCCGGGTTGTGCGCGGCGCTCGGTGCTCCGCTGCGGCTGCCCGGCACCGGGGGAGGCCGGGGGTCGGCGCCCGCCCCGCGCCGGAGGCGGTACCTGGTAGAGCGCGGAGTCCGCGCCGGGGCGCTACCCCACAGCCGCCACCCCCTCGCCGCGGTACCCGCGGGCGAGCAGTGGGCGCAGCAGCCTCAAGCAGCGGCCCGGGAGCCGCGCAGCGCCCAGCAGCATGATTCCTCTGCAGCCTGTGGTAAGGATCACGGTGAAGCAGGCTGTCCCTCTGCAGCCCATGAAGGTCCACAGGGATGCAGAGATCCACCTGCAACCCATGGAGGAGCCCCACACTGGAGCAGGTGGATGCCTGAGAGGAGGCTGTGAGCCCATGGGAGATCCGTGGAGAGAGGGGCCCTGCTCCCATTCTGAATCAGCCTGTCCTTGAAGGACTGCACCCCGTGGCAGTGTGACCCACGCTGCAGCAGTTTGGGGAGGACTGTTGCCCGTGGGATGGACTTACGTCGGACAAGTTCGCAGAGAACTGTCTCCCGTGGGAGGGACCCCACGGTGCAGCAGGGGAATGACTCCTCTTCCTGAGCAGCAGAAGCTACAGGTGATGAGCTGACCACAACCCCCATTCCCTGTCTCCTTGTGCCGCTGGGGTAGGAGGTAGAGCTGGAAGGAGGGAAGGGTGGGGGGGGAAGGTGTTGTTAAGGGCTTATTTTACTTCTTATTATCCTGCTCTGATTTTGTTAGTAATAAATTCAATTCGTATCTCTAAGCCAAGCCTGTTTTGCCCCTGATGGTATTTGGTGAGTGATCTCTTCCAGTCCTTATCTCAACCCATGAACCCTTCATTAAATTTTCTCTCCTCTGTCCAGCTGCAGAGGGGAGTGAGTGGGCAGCTTTCATGGGTGCCTGGCAGCTGGCCAGCATCAACCCACGACAGCCATAAAATGAGCCATTGAGGAAGAAGACCAGCCTGGCTGAACAGGGAGCTTTCTCTGGGACTCGGGAAAAAAAAGACCTTTGGGAGAAGGGGCATGCAACTCAGGAAGAGCACAAGGATGTCATTAGGTCATGCAGAGAGGGAATTAGAAAGGCAAAAGCCCAGCTAGATCTCAATCCAGCTACTGTCATAAAAGACAATAACAAGTATTTTTGCAAATGCATTAACAACAAAAGGAGAGCCAAGGAGTGTCTCCATCATTTATTGGATGTGTACGAGAACATTGTCACCAAGGCTGAGGAAAAGGCTGAGGTACTTAATGCTTTCTTTGCCTCAGTCTTTAATGGAAAGACTGGTTATCCTCAGGGCAACTGGCCCCCTGAGCTGGTAGACAAGGGACGGGCAGCAGAATAGACCCCCTGCAATCCAGGAGGAAGTAGTTAGCAACCTGCTGTGCCACCTAGACACTCACAAATCCATGGAGCTCACCAAGTCACTCTCCATCATTTACCATCAGTGCTGGTTAACTGGGAATGTCCCAGATGACTGGAGGTTGGCCAATGTGATGCCCATATACAAGAAGGGTCAGAAGGAGAATCCAGAGAACTACAGGCCTGTCAGCCTGACCTCTGTGCCAGGGAAGGTTATGGAACAGTTTATCTTGGGTGTAATCACATGGCGTGTGCAGAACAGCCGGGTAATCAGGCCAAGCCACCATGGGTTCATGAAAGGCAAGTTTTGCTTGACACACCTGATCTCCTTTTATGACCAGCGGATAAGGGAATGGCTGTAGATATTGTCTACCTGGACTTTAGTAAACCCTTTGACAATGTCTTCCACAGCATTCTCCTGGAGAAGCTGCAGCCCATGGCTTGGACAGGTGTACTCTGATGGATGAAAAACTGTCTGGATGGCCGAGCCCAGAGAGGTTTGGTGAATGGTGCTCCCCAGGGCTCAGTACTGAGGGCAGTTCTGTGTAATATCTTTATCGGTGATCTGGATGAGAGGATCAAGTGCACCCTCAGGAAGTTTGCAAAGGAAACCAAGTTGGGAGGAAGGCTCTGCAGAGGAATCTGGGCAGGCTCGATCAATGACCTGAGGCCAATTATATAAGTTTCAATAAGGTGAAGTGCCAGGTTCTGTACTTCAGTCACAACAACCCCCTGCAGTGCTACAGGCTGGGGGGAAGAGTGGCTGGAAAGCTGCCTGGTAGAGAAGGACTTGGGGCTTTTGGTTGAAAGCCAGAAGCATGCGCAGTTGGCCAAGAAGGCCAATGGCATCCTGGCTTGTATCAGAAATAGTGCGGCCAGCAGGACCAGGGAAGTGATTTTCCCTCTGTATTCGGCACTGGTGCAGATGCATCTTGAGTCTCGTGTTTGGTTTTGGGCCCCTCACTGCAAAAAAGACATTGAGCTGTTCGAACATGTTCAGAGAAAAGCAACAAAGCTGGTGAAGGCTTATCGCTTTGTCCCCCCTTTTGCTGTATTCAGCTGGGGCCGGAGTGATCTGCAGGGTTTTTTCGCAGTCCACAAAAGCTGACAGCTTTTTACCACAGGCAGTTTCACAGAGGCAGCAGCGAGGGCAAGAGGAATGAAAGAGACGGACTCTCTGTAACCATGTTCTGAGTTTATTTCTTCTCTGCCCAGGAGGACAGGGTGCATATCTTGAGGTTAGCAGAGAGGCCATTTCCCGCTCTGTCTCTGCTGCTTTAAGGGGTAGGGATAACAGTGTGCAACCAATGAGCGTAGAGATACATGAGAGAAAACCAATGAAGCATCTTCAGAGGAAGAACAAATTCAAACTGACTAATGACAATACAGTTAGAGAGAATTTCAAACCAAGCTGACCTATTACAAAGCTTAAGATACTGTGAGGAGGAGAAACCTAAAGTGACAGCATCTAAGAAATATTGCTCTGTGGCAAACTGAACTAAAGCTGGAGCACCGCAACACCTCCCCCATTTCTTCTTAGTAAATTAAAATTAAATTCTTGACAACATCTTTTAAGATACAGATGATAAAACAAATGACCAGCAAAACAATTAAGGTAACATGGTTTTGCAATGTCACTTTTCTGGTTATTTTTCATCGTCGAGGAGGTTGCTGAAGGCAGTTGATGCTAAATTGGTTTGTTTTGCTACTCAACACTTTAGGATATTTAATTTTCTTAGAGTTTTAGCTTTGGTCACTCAGGGCAGAAAGACTGACAGGTGCCCGATGGAGGTGTGACCAGTGGAAAATATTCGTGTAACATTTTGAGTCTAAATCTTCAAAGCTTCTCTTTTTGCTAGCCAATTGGACTGTGTTGCTAAAATTTGGGTCAAGTTGGGTGCAAACAAGATCACTGCCTAAGGCTGCATGGCCCTCCTCGAAGGTGAGAGGGGATGCCTGCCTGAGTATGATTTACACATGTGAAAAACAGGCTTTTAGGGAGTTGCTTAGGAGTGAACATAAACTGTACACCATAAGGAGTAGAAATGGATTTTACAATGTTAAAGGTGGGTTTGTTGTTCTCTGGCTAATTTGTTCTGGGAACAAAAGGCATTAACATAGGAAGGTGTCCGCATTCAAGTTGCTGAGGCAGATCTTCATAGATTTAGTTGTCAGTGTCTAGACGTTTATCCTTGGCTGTGGGACAATCCAACACCTGCTGTCAGGGATGCTGAGCAGGCATGGATGGATTGAAATTGAACTATGTTTAAAATAATACAGATGAAATTGGATACAGATAAGGGGAAAAACAATATTAACATAAGGAGGTATACAGGGAATAGTAAACGCAGTCTCTGTTTTTTTCTGTTGCTTCTAAGTTACCACTTTGACTTTCTTCTCGGACAGTCTGACGACTCATTTTTGCAGGTGCATGTTGTGTGTGTCAGGTCACTTGCAGCTGTTTCCAGTCCAGTAAGAGTCAGTGTCAAAGGACAAGAAGAGTTGTTATTTCTGTCTGTCTGCAGAGCCGAGGTGTCGAGGTGTTGCTCTTGTTCTGCAGAAAAAAGCTTTGGTCTGGGATTAATGACAAGCTTTGCATTTCTTCTGGGATAGCTTGCGCCTGGTCCCGGTATTTTTGCTTTATGTAGTTTCCTTTTAATGCTCCTGCTTTGATAGGCTTGTTTAGGGAGGCTTTTAAATTTATTTTTAATAGCGCTTTCCCTTGCCTAATGTTATGGCATAGGAGCAGGAAAAGGAGCCACTTTTGCATTCGTTTGGGGGTGAGGCTCCCCCGTTGTTTTTATATTTTTTTTTTTTTTTTTCTGTTTTTTGTTTTGTTTTCAAAATAGGAACGGTAGGTCAGGGAATAGGAACTGGAGGTGGAAAGAAAGGCATTGTGAGAGGTGTAGTTCTGACCGTGTCTTCCGGGTAGGAAAGGAAGGGGGAAGAAGGGAATCATGGGAGGTGTATTTTCGCCTTGACGTGCCGCTTACCGATGTGGGAAGCGGCGGGACCGCTGCGGGCCGGCTGGACTAGATGCAGCGCTGCTCGGGGTTTGTCTGCCCTGAGTAGGGGCCGCCGAACAGCTGAACTGCTCGCACGCCCGGGGCGGGGCGGGTTTTTATGTTTGGGCGCGGGGCGGGGGGCCCCTTTTCCCTTCCCACTGCCGCCTCCAGGTGCAGCGCGGCGCAGAGCGGTTGCCATGGCGAGGGGACCTGGAATGCGGGGAATTTACGGAGGGGGTTGTCAGGCTCGGAGGGGGTGGGGGGGAGGGTAAGGAATGTGGATTGAGTGAACAAAGGAACGCGTGGCTGGAGTTCCCGCGGCTTGGAGTTCCCGCGGCTTGGATAGAGGGGGGTTGGGGGGGTAAATTCTGGGGAAAAGTCCACAGCACGCCTGTGAGCTCTGCCGTGTTTAGGGTGTTTTTGAGAAGAAGACAGAGGTAAGAGGCTGGTGGCTCTCTGATGCATGTACAGCATACATCTGTCTCTCTTCTCAAAATAAGAAGGGTGTTAGGGAATGGGGATGGGTCTCTCAGAGCCACAGACCTTGGACCTCATGAAAGTGTGTCTGTGACTCGATTCCTACCCGACCAAGGGGAAAAACGTAAAAACAAAAGAAAAACGGGTCTTGGTAGCCAGAATTCTCTCTTAAGTAAAATATAAAGRAAAGAGAGTTACATTACCCTTTTAAACCGGCCGGAGGGCAAAGAAGTGATGGCTCCAAGGAAAATAAAAGCCCCAGGATCGGTCCCTCGCTTTCTCGAACCGCTTTCCTTTTCGGGTCCTGCGAAGAGGTGTTTATTTCTTCGGTTCGTTTCAGGCTTCCTTCACCGCACAAAAGCGGCGAGATCCGCGCTGGCTGCCAGCAGTGACTTCACGGAAGTTTGCTTCCTGTGAACTGCTACACGTGGGGAGCTTCTTGCTTCTTGTGGAACTGTCCCGCGTTGGGAACCACTTGCTTTTTGTGGACTGCCGCACGTTGGGCGCCACTTATCGCTTTGTCCCCCCTTTTGCTGTATTCAGCTGGGGCCGGAGTGATCTGCAGGGTTTTTTCGCAGTCCACAAAAGCTGACAGCTTTTTACCACAGGCAGTTTCACAGAGGCAGCAGCGAGGGCAAGAGGAATGAAAGAGACGGACTCTCTGTAACCATATTCTGAGTTTATTTCTTCTCTGCCCAGGAGGACAGGGTGCATATCTTGAGGTTAGCAGAGAGGCCATTTCCCGCTCTGTCTCTGCTGCTTTAAGGGGTAGGGATAACAGTGTGCAACCAATGAGCGTAGAGATACATGAGAGAAAACCAATGAAGCATCTTCAGAGGAAGAACAAATTCAAACTGACTAATGACAATACAGTTAGAGAGAATTTCAAACCAAGCTGACCTATTACAAAGCTTAAGACACTGTGAGGAGGAGAAACCTAAAGTGACAGCATCTAAGAAATATTGCTCTGTGGCAAACTGAACTAAAGCTGGAGCACCGCAACAAAGGCTCTGGAACATAAGTCCTATGAGGAATGACTGAGGGTACTGGGGTTGTTTAGCCTGGAAAAGAAGACTCGAGGGAGACCTTATTGCTCTCTACAACTACCTGAAAGGAGATTGTAGCAATATGGGGGTCAGCCTCTTTTCCCAGGCAACTAGTGATAGGACAAGGGGAAATGGCCTCAAGTTGCACCAAAGAATGTTCAAGTATGATATTAGTAAAAATTTATTCACTGAAAGAGTGGTTAAGCATTGGAACAGGCTCCCCAGGGAAGTAGTGGAGTCACCATCCCTGGAAGTGTTCAAAAAACGAGTAGACGCTTCTTGAACTATGTCAGGCTTGGTGCTGTGACCATTTGTCTGGGGAGCCTGTTCCAGTGTCCAACCACCCTCTGGGTGAAGTACCTTTTTTAAATATTCAACCTAAACCTCCCCTGACACAGATTCATGACATTTCCTTGAGTCCTGTCACTGGTCACCAGAGATCAGTGTTTGCCCCTCCACTTCCCCTCATGAGGAAGTTGTAGACTGCAATGAGGTTTCCCCTCAGTCTTCTCCAGGCTGAACAAACCAAGTGACCTCAGCCACTCCTCATATGGCTTCCCCTCAAGGCCCTTCACCATCTTTGCTGCCCTCCTTTGGACACTCTCCAATAGCTTTATATCTTTCTTATATTATGGTGCCCAAACTGCACACAGTACTCGAGGTGAGGCCGCACCAGTGTGGAATAGAGCAGGACAATCCCCTCCCTTGACCAGCTGACGATGCTGTGCCTGATGTGCTCCAGGACATGGTTGGCCCTCCTGGCTGCCAGGGCACTGCTGACTCATATTCAACTTGCCCTCGACCAGGACCCCCAGGTCCCTTTCTGTGGCACTGCTTTCCAGCATCTCATTCCCCAGTCTGTCCGTACATCCAGGGTTGCCCCATCCCAGGTGCAGAATCCGGCACTTCCTCTTGTTGAACTTCATATGGTTGCTGATTGACCAGTCCTCTAATTTGTCGAGGTCTCTCTGCAGGGCCTCCCTGCCTTCGAGGGAGTCAACAGCTTCTCCCACTTTTATATAATCTGTGAATTTGCTTAGTATCCCTTCCAGTCCTTCATCCAAGTCATTTATGAAGATGTTGAAGAGCACAGAGCCAAGAATGGAGCCCTGTGGAACCCCACTAGTGACAGGTCGCCAAGTCTGATATCACCCCATTCACTATAACCCTTTGTGCTTGACCCGTGAGCCAGTTGCTCACACATCACATGACGTGTTTATCCAGCTGTGTGCTGGACATTTTGTCCAGAAGGATCCTGGGAGAGACTGTATCAAAAGTTTTACTGAAATCCAAAAAGATGACATCAACTGTCTTCCCTTGATCAACTAGGTGAGTTACCTTGTCAAAAAAGGAAATCAGGTTTGATAAGCAGGACTTTCCCCTTATGAAGCCGTGATGACTGTGACCAATGAATGCATTGTCCTTCAAGTGTTTTTCAATACGTCCCAGAATAATCTTCTCCATAACTTTACCAGGCACTGAAGTGAGACTGACAGGCCTGTAGTTTCCAGGGTCATCTGTCTTGCCCTTCTTGAAAATCAGGACAATGTTCACCAGCTTCCAGTCAACTGGAACCTCTCTGAATTCCCAAGACGACTCAAAAATCAAGAGAGGCTTCATGATAGCATCAGCCATCTCTTTGAGTAATCTTGGATGAATCCCATCAGGCCCTATAGATTTGTAGGGATCCAGCTGGAGCAGTAGATCCTGCACAATTTCAGGGTCGACGGGCAGTTGATCATTCTCGCAATCATGGTCCTTCAGCTCAGGTCACCGAGACCCCCTTGATCTGTCATCCATGTTGAAGACAGGCAGAGAAAGCATTAAACATCTCTGCCTTGTCTCTGTCCCTGGTTGTGAGGTGACCATCCTCATCCTGTAGTGGGCTAGTGTTATTTTTACACTGCCTTTTGCCATTAATATATTTGATAAAACTCTTTTTATTGTCCCCCATGGTACTGGCAGCTTCAACTCCAGTTGAGCTTTGGCCGCACAAATTTTCTCCCTACAGTGATGAGCAGTATCTCTGTATTCTTACCATGTCACCTGACCTTGCTTCCACTGAGCATACGCCTTCCTTTTTTGTCCTTTTCCAAGAGAAGATTCCTACTCAGCCAAGCTGGCCTTCTGCTTCACCTGCTTGACTTCCAACATTTAGGAATTGCCTGCTCCTGTGCTCTTAGGAGGTGGTACTTAAAAAGTGACCAGCACTGATCGACCCCAGCACCTGCAAAAACATTTTCCCAGTGAACCTTACTTACTAATTCCCTGAACAGCCTGAAGTCTGTTGTCCTCTTGTCCAGGGTTGCAGTTTTGCTGGCACTTTTCCTTCTGTCAACAGAGATTTTAAACTTGATTGTTTCATGGTCGCTGTGGCCAAGATGGCCACCAATCTCCACTTTGCTCATGAGATCCTCTCTGTTGACAAGCAGCAGATCGAGGGCACCTTTCCTAGTCAGCTCCCTTAGGACCTGTTCCATGAAGTTGTCATCCAGGTTTTTTAGGAATCTTCTGGCCCCAGTTGTACCAGCTGTGTGATGTTCCTAGTTAATTTCTGGCAAGTTGAAGTCCCCCATAAGGACAATGACAGTTGACTTGGAAGTGTCCCTTAGTTCCTCAAAGAATAATTCATTGGTGTTATCATCCTGGCTAGAAGGTCTGTAGTAGACTCCTGCAATGACATCCACATTATTTGTTTGCCCCTTGATTCTTACTCAGAGGCTCTCAACTGTGCCATTACCAACTGTGAGCTCCATACATTCCAGCCCCTCCATTACATACAACACCATCCTTCTACCTCTTCTGCCCTGCCTATCACTCCTGAAGAGCCTGTAACCATCAAACAGGGCACTCCAGTCACAGGACTCATCCCACCAGATTTCACTTATGCCAACAATGTCAAATCTCTGGGACTGGGACAAAGTTTTGAGCTCCTCTTGTTTGTTCTTCATGCTGTGTGCATTAATGTAGAAACATTTCAGGTGTGGTACTATGGTGCCAACACCTTGTGGAGCAGATTGAAGGATCCCATTAGTGCTTATTTCCTCAATTTTTGGCACACCATCCCATCACTCATCACTGGCAAGACTGGTTTTGTCCCTTTCCCCCTTCCAAGCTAGTTTTAATCTCTATCAACAAACCCTGCTAGCTCCTGTGCTAAAACTCTTTTTCCCCTCTGAGAAGGTGCATCCCCTCAGGTGTCAGTAGACCAGGTGTTGAGTAGATCTTCCCATGGTCAACAAACCCAAAATTTTTCCTCTGACACCAAACTTGGAGCCATGCATTGACCTGATGGATCTGCCTATTCCTTTCAATATTATTTCTTGTTACTGGAAGGATTGAGGAAATCACTACTTGTGCTCCTGACCCTTCAACCAATCATCCCAAGGCCCTGAAGTCTCTTGTGATTGCCCTCAGAGTTCTCTTTGTTATTTCATCACTGCCAGTTTGAACAACCAACAACAGATAGTAATCAGAGAGCCTTACTAGACTGGAGAGTTTTTCAGTAATGTCCCTTATCCATGCCCTTGGGAGACAGCAGATTTCCCTGTGAGGTTAGTCTGGTCTGCATATCGGGCCCTCTGTTCCTCTTAGAAGGGAGCTCCTATTACAACCATCCTTCTTTTCCTCTTAACAGAGGAGGTCATGATGCAGGGTACAGGTGGTGTTGTTTTAGGAGGAGGCCCCTCTGTCCCTGAAGGACCTTCACCCACCTCATCAGTTGTCTGGCCTTCTAGTTCCAGAGCCTCATACCTGTTGTAGAAGGTACCAGTTCTACTTGTCAAATTCTGAGGAGGAGGAACTTTCTTCCTGGTATGTGCAGTGACCTGCTTCCAGCCTTTATCTTTAATACACCCTTGACTAACAGTCCCTTGACTAATTACCTTGCAGGGTTCTGAGTCCACCTGCTTCTCCACTACAATGGACGTTCGAGACTCCTGAGAGTCTTGAGACTGTAGCATCTTGCGTATCTCTTGCTCATTCACTCGAATACTATGTAGCCTATTCACTTCCTCCTATAGCTCCTTCACCTGGTGACACAGCTCTTCAAACACAGCACACCTTCTGCAAAAGAACTGTTTATCGGCCCCAGCCTCACAGAGAGGCATCAGGCACTGCTGGCAACCTGTGGTCTGGAGAGCTACATCTGCCATCAGCAGGTCTGTCTGGCTGGAGGCCTCTGACATGGCTGGTTCAGCGGCCCTCACAGCTACATGGGATTGAGTTTTACAGCATGTCAACACCGTAAATGAGGAAGCTTAATCTAGTACGCTAATAAGGCTGGGGCTAAACGGATCTCTTTGCTCTTCCTTACCAGCTACTGAGTTTGCTGCCTCTATTGGCTGCCCTTGGATGGTCAGAGAGGAGCCCTGCCTGCAAGAACTGCTGTGCAAACTGCTGTGCAAACTGCTGTGCCATGCCCTCACTGATGTGCCACGCCCTCACTGACTTGCCATACTTCTGTTTGCCCACCCGTTCACTGTGCTCTCTGAAGTAATTTAAACCTCCCTCAGTTGCTCCCAGCACCACCCCCTCCTTGGCTGGTTGGCTGCTGAGGGCTTCCAGGTTGTAATGAGGCTTGGGGCTTCTGGATGGGTTCCTGAACTTGGGAGCCCCCCTGTACAGCTCGATCCCATCCCCAGTCTTTCCTTCAGTCATGGCAACTTGAGCTTCAACATGGCACTTCACAATACAGTTTAGTTGGCATGGTGGTATTTGATCAAAGGTTGGACTTGATGATCTTGGAGCTCTTTTCCAACCTTAATGATTCTATTATTCTATGAACCAGTTGTTTACTTGTGCACCAGGACTAAGTCAGGTTCTACACACCTAACATGCCAACCATGCTGGATAGTATGATTACACAGTTTACATGAGTATGTATAAGAAACTTTCAAGCCCATGCAGCAAAGCTGAACATGTTCAGAAAAAGAGATGTGCAATCTAAGGATAGACCATCAGATTCTATTTGTAGCAACAGTGATATCAATCTGAAGAAACCCCACTAATTTCAGAGTAGCTGCCTTGTATTTACATATCAATTCCAGATGTCAAATCAGTATCTAGTTTATTGCTAAATATTAATGGATTGAATTTAAGTAGCAAGGCTTTGGTAGCAGGAAATGTGGCTTGTAGAGAGAAGCCCACACAAAAACAGATTTTCTGGGAGGAACTGTTTCCCACGGGGGATCCATGTTGGAGCAGTCTTTCTCTGAAGTACTGTATCATGTGGGAAGAACCCCATGATGGAGAAGGAGGAAAGTGTGAGGATGAAGGAGCAGCAGAGATGAAGTGTTATGAACTTATCGCAACCTCCATTCCCCATCCCCTGTGAACTGCTCAGGGTGTGGAGGATGTAGAAGAGTTGGGAATGAAGGAATGGAGTTGAGTCTAGAAAGAAGGGTGGGAGAAGGTATTTTTTAGTTTTGTCTTTCTTTCCCACTACCTGAATCTATTTTTAATTTGCAATAAATTAATTTTCCCCAAGTCATATGTTTTGCTAGTGATGGTAATTGATAAGTGATGTCCCTGTCTTTATCTTGACCCATGAGCTTTTCCATCTTATTTTCTCCCCATCCTGTTGAGGGGAGAGAGTGAAAGAGAAGCTGAGTGGGCATCTGGCAGCCAGTCAAGGTCAACCCACCATCATTACTAAATAAAATTTCTGATTCTGTAAAAAATAGCTGTAAGGTAGCTTGTGGAGCACAGAAATGGCAGCAATGCTTTGGCCATATGTCCTGGTTTAAAAGACAGGTGTCTGTCAAGGAAGGTGGGAACTTTCTTGGAATAGGAAGGATGACCCCCCCCCTCCAAATTATTATACCCTTGAAATTACAGGGCTTTCAGGCAAAGATATGGGAAAAGGAATAACAGTTCTTTACTAGGATATATATAATGAGGTAAGCAAACAGCAACAATAAGAAAAGAGAAAAAAACCCCAATAACAGCCTTTTCTTGCCTGTTGAGCAATGTCCCTTTTGGTATAGTTATGACCACAACCAGCAGGGGGCGATGTTGGTTCCCGGTGAGGCAGGGAGGGTGCAATGGTTCCTCACGACTGCGTGAGCGCAGCCACCTCTCCATGTGGCAACGGCGGCTTGGGCACAGGGGAAGGAGGAGAGGCCGCTTCTCTCATGCAGAAACCTCAGCAGATCATAGTCTCAGAGCCCGACACACAGGGGTAGCTGCAGCAACACACGGCAGGCAGGGGCCCAGCGGGGAGTGGCCCTGGTCCTGGATCTCAGCACAGGAGCAGCCATGGTAGCAGAAAAAAAATGGATTGGGTGGACCTGAGCCGGCAAGCTGAGCTACAGTGTAGCCGAATGCTCCCTGCAAAAATGCACAACCATTCTCTGTTCCCAACCGGGCACAGAGTGACCCACCCCCAGCCAAGAGACTGCTAAGTCACAATATAGCAGTACCCGGCTCGATATACACACACCTCCGCACAGGCAGCCGCTTGCTCTGATCCCGGACCGGAAGAGAGCAACTCCCCGGCCCCACCCCCACCAGGATCCCGGCCGAGTTCACAAGCATCACAATACCCCCGAACCGGGAAGGGGGAGCGGGAAGAAAGAGAAACAGTAACAATTTTTGGGCACAACCTGAATATGGGATAACRATCCCCAAGACACCATATGCCAACCCAAGCGCATGGTCATTGTTATAAAAAATGTTCCCAGCCACAGCACAGTACGGTGATAAGTGATACAGCAAACAGAAAAAGCTAACAGCGGCCACTAACCAGCTCTGGACTCTATTATACAGTACAGTAAGCAAGCCCATGACCAACATAGGAGCCTGCCAATTAGCAACTGAACAACTCTAAATGCAGTCTAATACATTCTGATCAAACCTGTCATTATCTTAAGCCCTACATTAAGGACTATGGTGGGTTGATCCCAGCCAACAGCCAAACACCCACACAGCTGCTCACTCACTGCTGTCTCCCACAGTATGGAGAGAAAATAAAAGGAAGGCAAGAAGAGTTGTGGATGGAGATAAATAGGGAGAGCATACAAGCAAAGTAAAAAGAGGAATTAATTCACTACTTCCCACTAGCAGGCAGATGTTTAACCCACTTCCTGAGAAGAAGGGCCTCAGTATGCATATAAGCTGCTTAGGAAGACCATTGCCATAACCACAAACATCTCCCCTTTCACCTCCTTTTCCTGAGCTTTTATTGCTGAGCATGATGTCCTATGGTATGGAATATCATCTCATTTCAGGTCAGCTGTCCTAGCGGTGTCTTCTCCCAACCTTTTACCCACCCTCAGCCTACTTACTGCATAGAGGGCAGGGGACAGGGGGAAAGAGAAAGCCTTGATGCTGTGCAGCCTCTTCTCAGCAATAACCAAAACATTGGTGTCTTATCGACTTTTATTCACAAATGCAAAGCACAGCACCATATGGGCTGCTATGAAGAAAGTTAGCCCCATCCCAACCAGACCTTTTACAATCCCTTACTGGACAAAGCTGAACAGGAAGAGTATTATGATATTTAAATTATCACAGGTATCGTAGGTTAGGTTCTGCTCTCTCACTAGGCTGGATTCTGCTCCATCACTGACTTTATTCAGATGGAAAACACTTTTACAAATTTTGGCCATAATATTTGAACTTGATCTTAATTTTCTTATATAGGAAAAATGTCTAGTGTGAGATCTAGGTAGACTTCTTAGGCACATCAAACTAAAGCTTTACAACATGCAAAAAGAAAAGCATTTTAAGGTAGGATCATAAACATACCTAGACTTCCTAAAGAGAGACACAGTGAAACAGGTAATTTTGAAGGTCCCCTCTCAGCCCTCCACCTGTGCTTGATAAGGATTCATTTGAGGCAGCCAACAGGAACTCCTATGTTCTGTGGAGAAAGACTATCAGCTCCTTGTTCAGTGTGGAGTTTTCTGTGGATTTCCATTCTGCTAATCATACACACTTAGAGCAAAGAAGAACTACTGTTAAAAAAATAGCATATTAATATGCATGTCAAGACAAAGCCTTTAGGACTCAATTTTCTAAATATAATTTATAACCTGTATGAAACTATTGCCACAGAGAACAAGATTATAGTTCTGGACAGACTACACATGGAGGATTGGTACAGATTTATAAAACTTACTGAAGTGTCAGTAGTTTGCTTGCTGTTTTGAAGACTCAGAGTGAAATAATCCATATTCCTGGATTGCATCTTCCAGTTTTTATGGTAAAACTTTTTAGTCTCTTAAATTTTGCTTCAGGAGTGCCTCTCCGGCACTCCTGGTTATCTCGTCGGATTTTCTCAATCAGAGAGGTGGGACAGAAACGACTTTAACAATTTATTGCTAAAATAACAAACAAGGCATCAGTCTCAGTCTAGTGTGAGATTTTAACAACACATTGTAAAATGGCGAATGTCACAGGATTCAGCGTTACATGACAATTTATAACTTTCTAGACCAATAAGCCGCTAAAACGACTATTGTTTTGACTTAATGACCTATCCTTGTAGAACCTATCACCTGCAATGTGGCTGTGTTTCGACTAACCACTCATCATGTCACGTACTCATGGACACTTCTATTGTAACATCTGAATTCTTAACTTAAACTATAAAGTTACATTATACTTAAAACCCTTCACCATAAACACCCAAAACGTGCCTCTTGCTTATCACTATAAAAACACAGGATTGCAATCCCCCTGCTTAAAGCCATAAATCACTGTCAATTAAGCCAGCCCAAGTTTCTTCCAAGGTTGTAAATCAAAGCCACTATTAGCTTTTACTTCTCTGTTTCCTACATAGGGACTATGCCCCATGAAAAATAAATGTTATGAGAATGAAAACAACTGTTATATGTCACATATGAAAGATGGTCTAATTAATCACTGGAAGAAATATTTGAGAGAAAATGGCATAGCAATTAAAAGCACTACACAGTGCATTATTTTATTTTAAAGTATGCACAGAATATAGCTGTCTTTGAACCAAGTGATTGTGTCAGCTCCTGGGAAGGTGCAGGCAAATTCTTACAGGTGATCTTAGAGGCAGATGTTTCCTCCTCTAAATTATGTAGCTATTTTATCTATGTGACATCACATCAATGAGTTGCAAACCAATTTTGCTAGGAGATGCTCTGAAAGAAGGAAATGAGGGCATGATTGCATTTTTAAAAGTTAGCTTGAGAGATATTCTTTCAAAAAGAAAATAAGTTTTTGTCTTCTAGTTTCTTGGGGGAAGGTGATAATGGTGGTATTGTATCATGACCAATCAGTTTAGCACCACTAAAAAGCATTCTTGTTTAGAAAGAAGTTTAATGATATTGTATTTGATTAATTCCATACTTCCACAGGATGTTAGAAATTCCACAAATGACTAATGTCCCATGTAGAAATTCCACAGAACTGAAGGTACCTAGTATCATGAAAGAGCTCAAGCAGCCAAATTCTTCCTTCCTTTTGCATCCTAAAACTGCTGAAAGCAAAGAAAATGTTTTTATTCTGTGAAATTATACATCTGTCAAGATGGACCCAGTTGTGTTCCCATTGCAGTCAGTGGGAGTTTACTGTTCCCTTTTGAGTGGGCTACATTAAACCCTCTATCAATGACTTTTGAATAGAAACCAATAACCTGATTCTGAAACATTCCCTCTGGTTAGCAGATCCACTGAAATCAGTGTTATAAGGCTGGATGAATCAACTTCAAATTTCTAGAACATCAAAATATACTTGGTGCAGCTGAAGAAAAACCTGAAATTAATCATAGGATTCAGTGTCTTTTTTTTAAGATCCAAAGAAAACAGAAATCCTTGAAATGGAAAGTTAGATGTCCATATGGAAGCTTATATGTGCAATTCAAAAATATATTTTATAATATCACTTTATCAAGATTTATATATATAGGTATCTAGCAGATAACTCATCATTAATATAGTAGCATTTCTTACCTGTTCCCTATGGCTACTATATTTGCTTAAACAGAAATAACCAAAAAACCTCAATATATCACTAAAAAGTTTTTTGGAGGAAGTTTAGACACTGGCTTTTCATTTTTTTCAATAATTGTAAATCCATTTTTTTCCATAAGCAAGAACATAGATTTGATTTAAAGCTGAATTATATTGATAAATAAAATAATATAAAATGGCTAGAGTAATTTTAGAGAGAAAAAAAATCTGTATATAGGTTTTGCTTTGCACTGTGCTGTATTCTGTATTAGTAGAACAAAGACTATAGCATACCAAGGCCATGCAAATGAAGTGAAATCAGCAAAAGTATAGTGGAGGAGTGGATAAAATATGGCCATCAGTATAATGACGAAGGAGTAGAGAATTAAAGTGTTTAATGCTTGCACACTCAAGTTCATTTTTCTGTCATCTTTTTGAATGGGTAGATTGAGACTCTCGAAAGACCAGAATGAGATGTCTGGGACCAAAAGTTTTAACAACATTCTTTAACAGACTGTCCAGCTATACCTTTCTAGTCTACATTAGTTTACCTTTATTCTTAAAATAAATAGTGGGGATAATGGAGGAGAGGGAGAACCCCCATATCCTATGTTTTCAATGAGTGGTCTTTTTGCCCTGCTGCACTGTCTCGATGGCGGCTCCCCATGTCTCAGCCTCGATGGAAGCTTAGAGTACAATAGAAGCACAGCAACAATATGAATTGCAGTAAATGTATATCTTACTGCATGGTCTTCCCCCCTGAAACCAATGTGGTCTAAAAATATCCTCCACTCTAAATCCCTTTACTACTGAGGCATTCTTGAAAAAACACTACACTTACAAAATAAAAATCCAAACCCCAAACAGAATAATCTCGATGTGAAGTGTTTTGCTTCTGTTTGCAAATTCACTATATTTTTTGAAACATATTAATCTCATTTAATAATATGAAGTGCAAGACTATGTTAAGAACAATAGTATTTTACTTGTAGTGCATTATCTTGTTGCTGAAAATAAAAAAGGGAAAAAATGTAGGCGCTTTAAGTAATGAATATATATAGTTGCCTTGGTTTAAGACAATTTAAAAGGAGAAATACTGTGGAATGAGTTGCCTCATAACAGTTTACTAACAAACAGAACAGCAACAGACAAAAAATTAACAGTAAATAACTGCTAGATACCAAACTGCTGAATCTCACGAACTCCATGTGATGCCTAAACAAAAATTAAAAAAAAAAAACTAAAAAGGAGAAAATGTTTAAGCTATGTAGTAGGAAGTAGTTACTTTGTGACAAGATGAGTAAATTAACATTCTGTAGAAATCAGCAAGCTTAGCAGAACAACCTAGCCATAAAGAAGAAGCAGGACCAGATAAAACCAACTACTCAAGCAATCTTATAGAGCATGCGCGAAGAGCAAAGGTGAAAAGTTCAAGCCCGAGTAAGACTGCAAGAGCCTTCATCAAAAGACCACCGGGAGGCTGACGACCACCTCGTGCAAAAACTGCACATGTGTTACAAGGGCTTACACAATCATGTATGTGACAGTATGTAACTCACAATATTACAATATGCAAATTAAGTGAAGAATGTATAAAAGCCACGGCTATGCAAGGAAGGAGGGAGGGAGTTTTTGGAGGAACGATCCCCCTCACTCCCAGCGCTGAATAAACAAATACCTGCTCTATAGTCACTCGACTATGGGGTTTTATTTTCTTGCCTAGTTTTTGGGCTTCACATGGGAACAGAGACCCACAATGCCAGAAATACCCTTGCCAAGATGGCGCCTGCCAGAGGCGGCCCCGTGGATTGAAAGACAAAGGGAAGATGACGTCACACCCTTCCAAGATGGTGCCCTCCAGGAGACTGTGTGGCCCCAGGAACAAAGAGGCAAGATGGTGGCACACCATAAAGGAAAGGCAGGAGCCTACAGAGCAGTTCTAGTGGCAGACGAAGACTTGCTGGCTTGTATGGGGGTCCATACTGCTGCCCGCCGCTTCCTCCTGCCATTCGCTAGGCTCTGCCACTGCTGTGCACTGCACTGTGGCTGTGGTGGAGGGGGAAGGACTGGTCTATTGGTGCCGGCATGGAGTGGCCTGACCCCAGGAACTTGCTCGCTTTTTTTCCTCGATGCTGGCAGAGTTTGCAAAGTTCACAGTTTCTAATTGCGAAATGCAGTCTTCATGAGTGACTACAGTTGCAAACCCAAAAAACCCCGCCACCTTCGAAGCAGAGCTCCTGCCTTCAGCAAAAGCTGCCATGAAATGGGGAGCCTCTGCTTCCATAGTCTTCTCTCCTGGAGCGGAGGCCGATCGATCTGGGCAGGCTTGCTGGAGTGGGGTCGCCCACGGCGACAGGCAGGTACCTGCGGAATTCGCCCTAAGGCAGCTCAAACCCGCTAACTGCAGTCTCTCCAAGACAAGGAAAAAAACCCAAAACAAAACCAAAGAGAACCCAAAAAGGGAGAAGCCTCTGCCTAAGCCAAGACCAGTCAGTGAAGCAAATACCATGCAGCAAAAGGGGGCAAGCTGCTTGTTTGAGTAGACTTTAAAAGCGTCCAGGAAACTACCCCCCTCCTCCCCGCCCCGACCTCACAATTCTGTTCCTGGGTGCACCACTGGTCCTTAAAGAGACAGGAACAATTTTGGGCACAGATAGATATGGAATACAATAACATTTTGGGTTACACATGACAGTAGTGTTATTTTTTATTGTTGTAGCCTGATAAAACTAAATAATATCAGCTCTTGGAAAAGAATGAATATCAAATATTTGTTCACAAGTGAACCTCTTGAAGAAAAAACAAAAAAAAATACACTGAAATAATAAATGGAATGCATATTGAATTTTTTTTTTAAATTTAGAGTGATTCAGTAAATTGATGTTAATTGGCTTTATGGTTGTTATTTTATGGAAATACTTTTTTTATTTTATTTGACAAATACTGCAGCTTTTACAAAGAATGACTGAATTGTCTTAACAAAGAAGATGAAGGCTGTGTGTTGCT
This sequence comes from Amblyornis subalaris, assembly GCA_018881555.1. Lineage (NCBI taxonomy): Eukaryota > Metazoa > Chordata > Aves > Passeriformes > Ptilonorhynchidae > Amblyornis > Amblyornis subalaris. The sequence continues at coordinate 560,182 of JACAXG010000260.1, read as the reverse complement.
TACAATAGAATAACCACTTTCCAGATCTCTTAAATCCACAATATATGTAGTGCAAGTCCTGAGTGGCCTTTGTTTTCAATGTGTTTTGAAAGCTTCTAGAGTTTTTTTTTCTGCATCAAATATTTCAAATTAATTTACAGGTCACTATTACTGATATTTTTCCTTGGTTTTTGGTTTTCTGTGAAAAGCAGGCAGCTGACACTAAGTCTTCAGATGAAGGGGGAGGGACAGGAGGAGAACATATATACATATAGTTTGCCGGTGTCTGTAAATTGGCCTATGACAGCAAGCCGGGAGAAACCTTCAGTATTCATTTGCATGCTAAAGAATATCCAGGATTAAACCAAAGGATTTAGACCCAACATTTTTTATTCAGTTCACAGACTTCATGAAGGAAAGTTTATTTTCCATTCATAGATGAAAAATCTTCTAAGATAAATAAAGGCTGGCTTAGCATTAACAGTAAATACATATCTTTCCTGTATTTCTTATGAATTTCTCTTATATGATTACTAAACAAATGTTTGCTGTCAAATTAGTATATTTTTCTCTTCAACAATTCAAAAGAAAAACATGTATCACACTTACTATGTAGCATTTGTAAAATGTCTTTTAAATTCCAGACATTTGCTTTCCATAAATAAAATTATAGCTAATTTTTAAAACAAATCAAAAATATTTTGAAAAAATCTATAAATAAATACATAAGAAAGATTTTTATACCTTTCTATCTTTATGTAGATAGATGTATTTTTCTACCTACTGTATGCATCAAGTAGTATTTTTCAAGCAGTATGAAAAATACAAGCAACTGTTACATGTGAGTTTGCATGTAGTGAATTTATAACATAGCACTAGTTTATTTTCATCATTTAATAGCTCCATAAAATATTTTGGTAATGCTTAGTATTCAAGTATTGATAGCTGGTACTGATAAAAACTCATAATCTAATCTAATAAAATTTAAAATAAACTAAGCCTTCTCTTTTAATGAGAGCTAGTACAATGCTTTGACTTGTCACTAATTTAAAGGAATATATTACAAATCTTTAAGGTGCTGCTCTCCAGATAGCTTTTCCAATAATTTTGACAGGATGTTGGCACCTTCTGTGAGCTGATTAGTGTCTTGCAGGATCAGGGCCTTAGTAAGCATATCCACTTAAACATTACTTCAAAATCTCTAGCCCTTGCTAAACAGCTTTTAAAACTTAGCTTAGTCTGAAAACTGAAAACAGAACAAATGCAGGCCTGATTCTTCAGAAATTAGGATTTGCTACAATTTAAAAATGTACTGAAAATATATAGGGACAAATCCCCAGCTGAAGTAAATTTTCCTAGTATATTTTATTCAGATGGGTTGTGACAATTTACATGTGCCTGATAACTCTGTCCTAATGTTTTTGGTCTGATGTCTCTAAGGCACTGAGCATCTTCAAGGGCACAGCTCTCAGTTACTAGTGTGAAAACATAATGAGAGTTTGTGTTCAGTGATGTTCAGGTCTGGACCCTTTATGAACACAGAACAGAACAGGATAAATGTTAGACACTCCTATGACTTCTGAATACAAAACACATATTCTAAGTAAACAGAAAAAATTCTTATATTTATGTATTTGGAAATCCATGTTTTCTGAAAAAAAAAACCCAGACACGTAAAGACATTCATTTGGTCTTCACAGATGTTCTGATAGATGATAAATTTTATCATTTAAAATATACTTTGGAGCCATATTGTTTTGTTCAGATGTGATACACATGCATACACACACACATTCACACACATGCATACCCATTCATTTGCATATGTGTAATATTTTTATTCCTTCATATGCAATAACACAGTTGTGAGTTATTTTTTTAGTGTGTCATAGTCAAGTTTATACTGAATGTATGTACATACAGTCATTTGAAATAAATAAATGTAATATGCTAGATTGGACACTCCTATTGATGCCAGAGAGATTTTTTGCTTTTATGCTTTTTATATTAGTAGCATTTTAGTTTTATATATTAGTAACCCTATAATCCTATAACCTCTATCCTGCAACCTTGTATCCCTTTCCTATAGACAAAATAGAACCAAGTTATCGGCCTTTAAGCATTCCAGAGTTGGACTTGATATCTGAAAAATGAAGCTATTGAAGTAAGCAGAGAACTTCCAATAGAAACTTGCCACAAGGAATAGTGTGACAAAATTCTGCTTTTCATTGGAGAATATTTCAAAACTATATTACCCTATAATAGTAGAAGCACAGGCTCTCTTTTACCCTTTTGTACCCTTTTTATCTTTGTATAACTTACACTTGCTGGACCCTGCTCGGCAGGATTGGGCCCAAACCTTGCGCAGCGGAGGTCCCAGGGCTATCCCTGGGAAAGCTTTGTTTTCTCCAAATCCTTTAATAAATTTTTACTTTTTACCCTCTTATTCGGCCTCAGCCTTTATTTTCCAAAGATATAAGGCATCAATATGTTATATTAAGCAAAGGTTACCCGCTTATTCCATTGTTTCATTATTTTCTGGCTAATTTGCCTAATTAAATTTTAAATCTTCTACAATAAAGACAGGACTTTCAGTGAGATTCTCTTCTGTTACATTGTTGGACATGAAAGACAGTATTGGGCTTATGTCCACTAAAAATTTCTATAGACTACATCAGTAAAATGTTAATGAATAATATAAATTACAGCTTATTTCATAAGTGCAAATGCAGTGATATGCTTATACATTTATGACACAATGAAGTGTACTCTTAAATGTTATGAACAGAGAGTAAGTTTAACTAGGAACATATACAATTAAAATTGTGCTTTCTCTTTTATTTGGCCTGCAAATTTTTTTAAGTTTAGGTATATAACCATAGAATAATTTCTGTTAAGACTAAAGGATTCATATAGGACTGCTATTGCATGCATTGTTTTGTGAATATTTTGAGGAATGTGGCAGCCTAAATAACACACATGTTTTTGCAAATTTATTAATTCTATAACAGTACCCAGCAATAAGTATGTGTAGTGTAACAGGCAATTTTATTTGGGTTTTTTTATAGAAAGCTAGACTTCTCAATCTTACCAGCACACACTAATATATGGTGAATATTTACTGATTTTTTGAGGTCTTACAATGCATTATACTTTCATCTGAAAGTAACTTTACTGATTTCAAATTAAATCATGTCGTGAATTTGAAGGTCTCGCTGATGAACTAGCTGCTTTAAATATACAGAACAGAAAAAATAATATTTAATAGTCATTAGTAGTAATAGTTGAAAATAGGAAATTCTTAGGCTAGGTCCCAATTAATTTCTTTAATAAAAATCATATTCAAATCTCTAGAATGTGCAACAGATCTAGAACATAATTCCCGTATGTCATAAATACCAAGAGATAATGTAGTGTCATTTTTTCAAAAATCTGCACTTAGAATAAAAATGAGAAGAGAAGCTTGCTAAATCATTCTATCAGATGAGTGATCAGATTTTTGAAGTAATTAGATTAAACTAGTTTTCAGAAATCAGTCCAATATGAGACATTTTACCCTCCATTGTTACATGTAAGAAACATAAAAATATGCAAAATATCTAAAAAAATACTTTTTTTCATTTCATGTAAATAATTCATCTCAAGGTAAGATAGGCTATCGTACATGCATGCACACATCACATGTATATAAATAAACAATCTTTAACAAGTAGTATGCTAGTAAAGTAATCTATTTTTAACATATTCAAATTCCTACCAGTTTACATTGCTCCCAGGACAGATCAAAGAAATATTACAGATACACTAGAAATAAAAAGGATAAGATATTTGTCAGTCTTGTTTAAGTTGATGTATGATGCTGTCCTATAAATGTCACATCAGATAACCCTGGAAAATTACCATGTATATCCATAATTGTGCATATTCATTGTTGTAAGGTATGTGAGTCCTGAAATGTGCCCCAGCCAAACCATCCTCAGTTATTCTTATCAGAGCCCTCAGGAATTCATCAAGGTTACTGAAAATGTAAGCTGCGCTAAATTGGGAAAGAAAAAGCTGAAGAACAGAATACCAAGACAGCAAGAAGTAGATAAACAAAGACTGTGCTGCACTGGACTAGAACCAATCATATTTTCTAGAAGGTGCATGCAGAGAGCGTGGACAAGATAGAGGGACCAATCAAATAATGCGTGATCGCATGAACAGTAGTTGTAAAATGTATAAGTAGAGTGTAATGTAAACAATAAAGCGTCTTCTGCGTAATCATATTGATTTGTTGTTCAGAAGTCCTGAGCTCCCACAATTCATGATGGTGTTTTGCATAGTGCTAGCAGCAGGCTGGATGGGGGAATATGAAGGGAGGATGGTGAAGAAATGATTTGACAGACTAAAATCATTACCAGCATCCCAGAAATAGACTCAGCATCAGTCTCAGTTGCTTCGTTTACAAAAACAAAATGAAGTCTGTAGCACTATCCTTATGATGCTTACAATTAATTGGTATTTTTGTGCTATATATTTAGCCATAAAAATTTAATAAGGATAAATTGCTGAGAAATGTCAGTGCTAATTAGAAGGTTCTTTTTATTATTGACAGTTGTGAAGAAAACCAGGAATGAGAAACCAGAGGAGTACTTTTCATAACTGCCTTTTTTGTTGCATTTCCAACATTAGACCAAAGCAAAATTTTCTCATTTGTTCACATGATACAAATGACTGTGAATGAAGGTGCATTGTTTTTCCTGTGCCAAATACCATGCCTAACCAATATTCAGTATTCAGTGAGACTTCAGTAAACTAAAAGACTATGAGAGAGAAAAAAGCTGTCCTGTGTCTACTTCAATAGCTATTTGTACTGAAGCAGAGAGCAGAGTTAATCAGGGGCTTTAGAAGTAATTATCCTCAGAGTTTGGGTAGTATAAATGCTTGGGTAAACAGCAATTATTCTTTCCACAAGATTCCAGATAGAAACAGCAATACTGGTATTGTCCTCCACTTCTCATTAACGTGATTCAGGGATGGAGCTGAGTGCTCTGAGGTGGATGGAAAACTGAGAGGCAAACTGTGGTCTGAACGAATCTCTCATGATCCCACTACAACACTCAGGCTTTTGGCCTCAGCAGTGCCAGCTGCATTGGGAGAAGCCAAGCCTGTCATACCATCTTCTCATCAAATCTTCAGTGCAAAGGCAAAAGCATAATTAGAGCTTAATGAAGAAACAAATACAAAAGAGAAGATTAGGCCTTTTTAACACTTGCATTCATTTGTTTCTATGAAAAAAATTGCAATGAAGGGATCGCTTTACACAATTTTTTAAAAGGACAGAATTATATTGATGAGGTGCTGTTTTTAAAAATGTTTTTATACATATCGTTATGACCACATAGCTAGAACCCAGCAAATTGTTTTGTCAAAAAATCAATTTCTAACAATTCTGTTAATGACAACTGTCACTCCATAAACATATACTTCAAAAATGTTGATATTAATAATTTTTTACCTCTTTGATCTGAAGTGTTAACTTACATACTTTATTCATGCTTTTGGAAAACAACATGGAACTTTATGCAATGTTATTGAAGTTAATCTGTTCTTTAGAATGAACATTGACATCTGATGATTCTAAATTACTCTAAGATCAAGCTATGAGCTGTTCTCCCTGAATAATATTTTCCTTCATGAATAGATGTATTGATTTCAGCAGTGCTTCTTGTGGGGTAAAATGCTACACTGTGTAAGCATGGAACTCACAAGATGGTCCTCTAATTATTTTTTACCCTAGGGATTTAAAGCAAGATTACTTTAATCAGGGTCCAAACCTAAAAAGCTTTTCCAGATCAAATTTCTATTGAAGACAATGGGAATTTTGTTACTGAAGAGTTCAAAGAATTAAGTCCCCAGTCTTTAAGCCTGTAAACTACATAGTCTACGGTGAAAGATTAGACTGAACAGGGCCGTTAAAAGGTGAAAATCTGTTGAAAGTATATTGTAGAACTATGTTCTCAGTAAGAATTCAGGATTTCACAGATAACAAGAAGGGCTTTTTAAAGTAGTTAATAGCAAGAGGAATTCTACAGAAAACATTGGACATGCTTGGTAGAGTATCATGGGAAAAAGCCCTGGAGGGAAGAGGGGCCCAAGAATGCTGAATGATATTCAAAGATCACCTCCTCCAAGCTCAGGAGAGATGCATCAGGCAAAAATGCCAGGAGGCCTGGGTAGATGAACAAGAAGCTCCTGGAAAAATTTAAACATAAAAAGGAAGCCTACAGAGGGTGGAAGCAGGGACAGGTAACCTGGGAGGATGTCCTAGTTTGAAGGACAGGTGTCTGTCAAGGAAGGTGGGAAACCTCCCTTGAGTACAGGATGACCTCCCTCTCTCCTCCGAATTACTGTACCTTTGAAATTACAGGGCTCTAAGGCAAAGATGTGGTAAAAAGAATAACAGTTCTTTACTAGGGTTATATAACTATATATATATATAACAAGACAGTTAAACGGCAACCATAAGAGAACAGGCAAACCCCTTATCAGTTCCTTGTCTGTTGTTGGGAGAATTCTCCGTTGGAGCAGAGAGGCTGCGGTGACTCCCCCGCGGCTGCGGGGGGCGCTGTGGCGCGAGCGCGACGACCCTCACGCGGCAATGGCGGCTCCGGCGGACGGGAAAGGGGGGGTCGCCCTCGGTGCGAACCCACGGGGCAGCAGCCTGGCTCCACCAACCTCGGCAGCGGGCACCAAGCAGCACAGGCAGGCAGGGTTGACTGGGGAGCGATGGACCTCGGTATCACCCACTGGTAGACCAGCAGAAGGCAGGAAACAGCAGAGACGAGCAGCTCCGGGCGGCGATTGGTTACAGCGTAACTCTGTGCCGCCGCGGGACCCTCAGAGATGTCACAGTGTATCCGTGCTCTGGAGCCAGCCGGCGGAGACGTCGCAGTGTAGCAGTGTTCCCGGAGTGAAACCGGCACTCACTGCAAACACGGCTGTCCTCCCCGAACACCGAGCGGAGAGAGAGGCAAGCCCGGTCTCCACCCACCTCTCGCCCAAGTCTCGCCGAGTTCTCTCGCGGTGCTCCAGCCTCTGGGGAAAACATCCCCTTGCCAGTATTTCCAAGTCTTTGTTTTTCTTTAATTGAGGGAATTGTCCTGGCTTCTGGGCTGGGCAAGTGATCCCTTTTGTCCTTAAGTATCGTCCATTCTGTGTCATTACCGTGGAATGCGGCTGGACGGATAACTCCCTTTTGTTCTTAAGTATCGCCCATCAATTCCCGGCCAGCCCCTCCCCACCTGCACAGCCTCCCTGGTACCCCAGGGGAAAGGAAACAAATTTTCATTTTTTTTCTAACCCATAACAGAGGAATACAGAGAGATTGTCTGAGTGACTGACGTGGTTTGACGCTGGCCGGATGCCAGGTACCCACAAAAGCCTCTTGCTCACTCCCCTCTGCAGCTGAACAGAGGAGAAAAAATTTAATGAAGGGTGCATGAGTTGAGATAAGGACCAGGAGAAAACACTCATTAATTACCATCAAGGGCAAAACAAGGCTCAAATTAGAGGTACAAAGTAAATTTATTGCTAACAAAATCAGAGCAGGATAATGAGAAGTAAAATAAGCCCTTAAAAACACCTTTCCCCCCCTTCCCACTTACAGCACAGGGAGACAGGGAGTGGGGGTTTTGGCCAGTTTGTCACCTGTGGTTTCTCTCGCTGCTCAGGGAGAGGAGTCGTTCCCCTGCTGCACCGTGGGGTCCCTCCCACTGGAGACAGTTCTCCACAAACTTCTCTGACGTGAGTCCATCCCATGGGCAACAGTACCCCTCAAACTGCTGCAGTGTGGGTCATTCTTCCACGGGGTGCAGTCCTCCAAGGACAGGCTGCTCCAGCCTGGGAGCAGGATCCCTCTCTCCACGGGTCTCCCACAGGATCACAGCCTCCTCTAGGCATCCATCTGCTCCGGCATGGGCTCCTCCCCCATGGGCTGCAGATGGATCTCTGCATACCCCATGGACCCCCATGGGCTGCAGGGAGACAACCTGCTTCACCATGGTCCTCACCTCGGGCTGCATCAGAATCTCGGCTCCGGCACCTGGAGCACCTCCTTCCCCTGCTTCTTCACTGACCTTGGTGTCTGCATGTTGTTCCTCTCTCACATATTCTTACCCTGGTCTTCTCTGGCTGGAAAATTACAACTCCGCCACAACCTTTTTTTTATTTCTTCTTAAATATGTTATCACAGAGGCATTACCACCATTTCTAAAAATGTTGCAAAACCAACACACACGGCCCGGTTTTTGGTAGCAGGGGGGCCACAGACGTGGCTTCTGTGAGAAGCTGCCAGAAGCTTCCACCATGTCTGGAAAAGCCAATCCCTGATGGCTCCAAAGACGGATGTGCTGCTGGCCAAGGCTAGGCAAATTAGAAATGGTGGTAATGACTCTGTGATAACATATTTAAGAAGAAATCAAAAAAAAGGTTGCAGCACAGTTGTAATTTTCCAGCCAGAGAAGAGTAGGAGTGAGAACATGTGAGAGAAACAACAATGGAGGCACCAAGGTCAGTGCAGAAGGAGGGGGAGGAGGTGCTCCAGGCGACGGAGCTGAGATGTCCCTGCAGGCTGCGGTGAGGACCATGGTGAGGCAGGTTGTCCCCCTGCAGGCCATGGAGGTCCACAGGGGATGCAGAGATCCACTCACAGCCCGTGGGGGAGGTGCCCATGCTGGAGCAGGTGGATACCAGGATGCTGTGATCCAGAGGAAGTCCTGTGGAGAGAGGCCTTGCTTCCAGGCTGGAGCAGCCTGTCCTTGGAGGACTGCACCCCGTGGCAGCGTGACCCACACTGCAGCAGTTTTGGGAGGACTGTCTGCCCGTGGGATGGACTCACGTTGCAGCAGTTTTGGGAGGACTGTCTGCCCGTGGGATGGACTCACGTTGC
>JACAXG010000260.1:522656-551196 GCA_018881555.1 Amblyornis subalaris | reverse complement strand
TCGTGAGAGTGGACCCATGCTGGAGGAGTTCACGGAGAACTGTCTCCCGTAGGAGGGACCCCACAGTGCAGCAGGGAAATGACTCCTCTCCCTGAGCAGCGGAAAGAAGATCTTGGGTGATGAACTGACCAGAACCCCCACTCCATCTCCCTGCACCGTTGGTGGGAAGGAGGGAGGGGTTGGGGAGAGACAAGGGTGTTTTTAAGGGCTTATTTTACTTCTCATTCTCTTGCTCTGATCTTGTTAGTAATAAATTCACCTTATATCATTAAGTTGAGCCTGTTTTGCCCTTGAAGTGTTTTCTCCCAGTCCTTAACTCATTAACCCTTTGTTAAATTCTCTCTCCTCTGTCCAGTTGCAGAGCAGAGGAGAGTGAGTGAGCGGGCTTTTTGTGGGTGCCTGGCATTTGGCCAATGTCAAACCACAACACTGTGCAAAAGTGATACAGCAGCCATGGATCAGATCAGGAAAGCTAAAGCCCTGATAGAATTTGTTCTGGCCAGGGATAGCAAGGCCAATAAGAAAAGCTTCTATAGTTATGTTGGTGATAAAAGGGAGACTAGGGAAAATGTGGGCCATCTCCAGAAGGAAATGGGAGACCTGGTTACCCAAGATATGGAGAAGGCTGAGGTACTGTTACGAATGGAATATGTGGGTTAAATCAGTTCCTGCGTTTTGCCCAGGCATCTGCCAGCAGGCAGTCACGTTATTGAGGGTGGCCAGCACCCCAAGACACACTCTCATTCATAGATTCTTTAATAATGGCTGATTCAGTCTATTATAGAATGAATTATTTATTAATAGAAACAAAACAGACAAAAGACTTAAAAGACTATTACTACACAGGGATAAAACAAAAGGGATATTAATAAACACTGTGCCACCGTCAGTAATAGGCTCAAATATGCCAATTGCTAACTACACAGGGTAACAAGAGATTTCACTAGTGAGTTATAATATGAATATACAGTGCACAATATAGATTAATACAATGACTAGCCAAGGAATAGTAAAGTCTAGAAGCTCGTATGACTTACCAAACCTGAATGGTATGGTGTGCTGAGGCTTCTTTCACTCAACTTCCAGAAGAGAAGAATTACTCAAAGCCAGCTTCCCAGCTTGAGGGGTCCAAATCCTCTCACACTTTGAGGTGTATAGAGGATTTTTTCCAACTTGTGTGTGTCAGAGTGAATCTTTTATACCTTGTAAAGTATGGTGTCTACGAGCCATAAAAATACCAGCATAATCTCTCTTTACAGCAGTTGTTCACTGTCATATCAGCCTGATGTCTATGCGTCTGCGAGGCCATGGAAAAGGGAGAGATCTTTCTGGTTTATGCAAAAGAGCAGATAACCTTCTTGACCTGGAGACTGTCTCGCCACAGGTACTCAACAACTTTTTTGCCTCAGTCTTCATTGGCAAGTGCTCCAGACACACTGCCAAAGTTGCAGAAGGTGAAGGCAAGGACTGGGAGAATGAAGAACTGCACACTAGGGGAAGATCAGGTTTGAAACCATCTAAGGAACCTGAAGGTGTACAAGTCTTTAAGACCTGATGAGATGCATCTGTGGGTCCTGAGGGAACTGGCTAAAGCACTATCCATCATATTTGAGAAATCATGGCAGTCCAGTGAAGTTCCCACCAACTGAAAAAGGGGAAACCTAACCGCCATTGCAGAAAAGGAAAATTAGGAAGACCCAGGGAATTACAAGCCAGTCGGTTTCACCTTGGTGCCTGTCAAGATCATGGAGCAGATCCTCGTGGAAACTATGCTAAGGAAAATGGAAAATAAGGAGGCGATTGGTGATAGCCAGCACGGCTTCACTAAGGGCAAATCATGCCTGACAAATTTGGTGGCCTTCTCTGAAAGGGTTGCAGTGGTGGTAGATGAGGGAAGAGTGATTGATGTCATCTACCTGTACCTGTACAAAGCATTTGACACTGTCCCACATGACATCCTTGTCTCTAAACTGCAGAGATATGGATTTGATGGATGGGACAACCAGTGGATAAGGAATTGGCTGGATTGTCACACTCAGAATCACAGAATCACAGAATGGATCAGGTTTAAAGGGACCACAGTGGTGTCATCTGGTCCAACCTCCCTGCTCAAGCAGGATTATCCTAGATCACATTGCACAGGATTGCAGTTCTTGAATATCTTCAGCGAGGGAGACTCCACAACCTGTTCCAGTGCTCCAGTCATCAGCACAGTAAAGAAGTTCTTCCTCATGTACAGGTGGAACTTCCTGTGCATCAGTTTCTGCCCGTCGCCTCTCATCCTATTGCTTGGCACCACCAAGAAGAGCCTGGTCCATCCTCTGACACCCTCCCTTCAGATACTTACAGACATTGATAAAATCCTCTCTCAGTCGTCCCTTCTCCAGGCTAAACAGGCCTAGGTCCCTCAGCCTTTCCTCATAAGAGAAATGCTCCAGTCCCCTAATCATCTTTTTGGCCTCTGCTGGACTCGCTTCAGGAGCTCCATGTCTCTCTTGTACTGAGGAGCCCAGAACTGGACACAGAACTCCAGATGGGCTTCACCAGGGATGAGCAGAGGGGTAAGATCACCTCCCTCAATGTGCTGCCAATGGTCTTCCTAATACACCCTAGGATACCATTGGCCTTCTTGGCCACAAGGACACACTGCTGGTTCATGGACAGCTTGTTGTCCACCAGGACCCTCAGGTCCTTCTCCACAGTGCTGCTTTCCAGCAGGTCACCCCCAGCCTTTACTGGTGCGTGGGGTTGTTCTTCTCCAGGGGCAGGACCCTGCATTTGCCTTTGTTGAATTTCAGACAGTTCCTCTCTGCCCATCTCTCCAACCTGTCAAGGTCCTTCTGAAGGACTGCACAGCACTCTGGGGTATTGGCCACTCCTCCCAGCTTTGTGTGATCAGTGAACTTGTTGAGGAGGCATTTGTTCCTTCATCCAAGTCATTGATGAATAAGTTAAACAATACTGGTTCCAGTTTTGAACCTCGGGGGACACCACTAGTGACAGGCCTCCAACTAGACCCTGTTCCACTGATCACAACCCTCTGGGATCTGCCATTCAGCCAGTTCCCAATCCACCTCACTGTCGACTCATCCACCCCAAACTTCCTGAGTTTGCCCATGAGGATGTTGTGAGAGACAGTGTCAAAAGCTTTGCTGAAGTCGAGGTAGACTATCCACTGCTCTCCCTTCATCCATCCATCCATCCATCCATCCATCCATCCATCCAGGTAGTTGTCTCATTGTAGAAGGGGATCAGGTTGGTCAAGCATAATTTACCTTTAGTGAATCCATGCTGACCACTCCTGACCACTGTCTTATCATCCACGTGCTTAGAGATGGCCTCGAGAATGAGATGCTCCATCACCTTTCTGGGGATTGAGATGAGGCTGACTGGCTGGTAGTTCCCTGGGACCTCCTTCTTGCCCTTTTTGAAGACCAGGGTGACATTTATTTTCTTCCAGTCGTCAGGCACCTCTCCTGATCACCATGACCTTTCAAAAAGGATTGTTGGCAGCCTCACTATGGTGTCTGCCAGTTCTCTCAGCACCCATGGATACATCCCGTCAGGACCCATGGACTTGTGGATGTCAAGTTTACCTAGGTGGTCTCCAACCCAATCCTTCTTGACCAAGGGAAAGTCTTCCTGCCACCATTCTTTTTTCCTGGTGTGAGAGACTAGACTGCTAGTGATTAATGACTCAAACATATGACTGCTTGCAGTAACTGCCCAGGTGCTTTAACAGACTGGACTGGCTCAAACAATCGGCTGGGTGCTTGGCTAGTGATGCAGAGTGGCCTCCCAGGTGCAGAAGGGTGTGCACACCTGAAGCTACAAACTGGGTTTCGAGATAGGGGAAGAGGCTGATAAGAGGCAAATCCTGCAAAGTGGGATAGTCCTTAATATGCCAATGTCCTGCCTTACATCATGACTCAGCTGTGAAAACTTTTCCAAAGTACTGAGACATTCCCACATAGGATGAAGGTATTCATTTTGGCTGATGGGCTGATGGGCCATGATTGATTCAACTACACTGACAGCTGCAACATCTTAGAACATGTCAAAGATTCATGAAGTGTCCCGTGATCCGGTATTACATCATCCAGGGGAGGTACAGGGGGCATTTCCACCTAGCCTCAGCATAATATAAACCCCATGGACCTGGTATTTTGTAGACTCTTTCCCCCCACCACTCGATGGATAGAGTCTGCAACCAACCACTTCAACAAGACTGCAACTACTGAGAAGATTAGAAGAAGAGGAACAATGGGACATCGTCGGAATCTATGGAGTGGTGATGCTTTTTCTGTTTCTGTCACTTTCTTTCTCTCCCCTCCCCCTTTTCCCTCTCTCTCTCTCCCTCACATTTACTGTTAAATAAAAATCTGTACTATTGATGTTGGCATATGGTCTCATATGCACCTTAATTAACCTCTTAATAATTTTAATAATTGGATCTTAACACCTGGTCTCCTGGGTCAGAGATCCCTGAGGGCTGCTCTTGTTAGTGAAGGCCAATGCAAAGATGACATTCAGTAACTGCCTTCTGTGTCCTCTATCACCAGGGTCCCCCCTCTATTTAGTAATGAGCTCACATTTTCCTTAGTTTTCCTTTTGTTGTTGATGTATTTGAAGAAGCCTTTCATGCTGTCCTTGACATCCTTGGCCAGATTTAAATCCAGATGGGCCTTAGCTTTCCTTGTCTCATTTCTACTTACTCTGACAACCTCTCTATATTCATTCCAAGTGGCCTGTGCCTGCTTCCACCTCCTGTGTATTTTCTGCTGTGCTGGTTTTAACAACCAGCAAGGAACTAAACTCCAAATAAGCCCCCCCCCTTCTGATAATGGAGGTTATGAATTGAAATAACAATTTACTAAAATCACAATAACAACAGCAGTATTAATAGAAAAAAGTATACAAAAATGAAGGTGCCCTAGGCCCAAAAAGGACATTCACCACTGGGAACAAAAGACAATGCTTCTCGAAGACAGCACCTGGTGTGGTCTCCAGACAAAATCAATATAATGACTGTTCCCATGCCTGGGCCACATGGTATTTGGGAGACAAAGGCAATACGGAAAAGAGAGCTCCCGCATCTTAACGTTCTCCTCTCCCAGCCCAAAACCAACAGAAAAGCAGGGACAAACAAACCCTGAAAGCTAGTTCATCCAAATAAGAGGTGGTGCAGCCTTTGGCTGAGCTCAGTTCTCCGCAGTTGCTTGAGCTGACGCCTCCAATTCTCCACTGCTGTGTGTGTGAAAAAAAAGGTCTCTGCCAGACTGCCAACCCCACACCACCTGGCCCCTGCTGGCTCAGCTGTACCTTGGAGTTGTCTCCTTCAGCATCACAACTCCATAGTAGCGCTCCAGAGGAAAAAATGGGAGGGGGGGGTAAAAGCCGGCAGGCATTAGAAGGGACCAAGTTTGCCGGGATTTAACGGGACAGTCCACTCTGGTGACCGAGGCAAGATGGCAAACTTCCCGTTTCTGGTGCCTGACCTTTCCTGCCAAAACCACACCCCCAGTGATGATTTTGATGGTATGGAATAAACAGTGCTAAAAGCTCCACCCCCTTTTCTCTGTAACCAGGACACCTGCTTGTGCTTGAGTAATGACAGGAGTTTCTTGTTCATCCACACAGGTCTCTTGCCCCTTTTGCTAGATTTCTTGCTCATCAGGATGCACCGTTCTTGAGCCTGGAGGAAGTGGTGCTTGAATATTGACCATCTCTCTTGGACTTCTATACCCTGCAGAGCACATTCCCACAAGATTCTTCCAAGAAGGTCCCTGAAGATGCTAAAATTAGCTCTCCTGAAGTCCATTGTTACAATCCTACTTGCTGCCCTGCTACCTCCTCAACCAATACTGAACTCCACAATCTCATGGTCACTGCAACCAAGGCTGCTCCCACTTTCACATTTCCAATAAGGCTTTCCCTGTTTGTTAGTATGAGGTCGAACAGCACACCGTTCCTTGTTGGTTCCTCCACCACAGGAAGTTTTCATCAATGCTTTCCAGGAATCTCTTGGACTGTTTGTGCTTTGCCATGTGTCTTGGTTTAAGACAATTTAAAGGGGAACACTAAAATGAGTTCTCCCCCCTTTGTATTAACCAATCCCTTTCCACCAATAAGGAGGAACAAAATATGAGTAGATATAAGTGAAAAAATAACAGTTTACTAACAAGCAAAATTGAAACAGGCAAAAAAATAACAGTCAGTAATCACTAGATACAAAATTGTTAAATCCCACGAATTTCCTGAGAACAGAGACACCCAAAATGGTGGAAATACCCTTTCCAAGATAGCACCTGCCTGCTATTGAGGGACAAGGTGGATCAAGTAAGGTTGCAGAGATGAAAGCTATCCAGCTGGCTTTATATATCACTGAACAAGAGAAATGGCCAGCACTACCTCTACACTGACTCGTGGATGGTGGCAATTGCTCTGTGGTGGTGGCTAGAGCAATGGAAAAAGACCAATTGGCAACTGTGTGAATTGACACATACAGGTAACCAAGGCAACCACCAAACAACAGCTGAGATACAAAGAGTAGATTTCATTACCTCACTAACAATGCCGGGCAGCAGACACACACAGGGACACAGGCTCCATTAGGCTTAGTTCATCCTAGAGGACAGCAGGAGGGGAAACGCCGCTTGCCCCAATATATCAAAGGGCTTCGAGCATGCGCAGTTTATCACAAGGCTGTGCTTTTATATCTCTCTCTCCCAGCAGGAAGCTCAAATATGTCTGTGAGAGCGCATTATCTCTACACAGGAATTCTACATCTCAAAACAGGCAGAGGATGAACAACACTAGGCATAATAAATGCAGTTTTCACACACCAACATTCTTAGCATTCCCAGTTGCGAGGTCACTTTAAGTGAAAATATTCCCTCCTGTCGTGGTTTGACACTGGCCAAATGCCAGGCACCCACAAAAAGCCTGCTCACTCACTCTCCTCTGCTCTGCAACTGGACAGAGGAGAGAGAATTTAACAAAGGGTTAATGAGTTGAGATAAGGACCGGGAGAAAACACTTCAAGGGCAAAACAGGCTCAACTTAATGATATAAGGTGAATTTATTACTAACAAGATCAGAGCAAGAGAATGAGAAGTAAAATAAGCCCTTAAAAACACCCTTGTCTCTCCCCAACCCCTCCCTCCTTCCCACCAATGGTGCAAGGAGACGGGGTGGGGGTTCTGGTCAGTTCATCACCAAGATGTTTCTTTCTGCTGCTCAGGGAGAGGAGTCTTTTCCCTGCTGCACCGTGGGGTCCCTCCCACAGGAGACAGTTCTCCGCAAACTCCTCCAGCGTGGGTCCACTCTCACGAGCAGCAGTACTCCCAAAACTGCTGCAACGTGAGTCCATCCCATGGGCAGACAGTCCTCCCAAAACTGCTGCGGCGTGGGTCACTGCCACCAGGTGCAGCCCTCCAAGGACAGGCTGCTCCAGCCTGGAAGCAAGGCCTCTGTCTCCACTGGGACTTCCTCTGGATCACAGTGTCCTGGTATCCACCCGCTCCAGCATGGACACCTACCCCATGGGCTGCGAGTGGACCTCTGCATCCCCCGTGGACCCCCATGGGCTACAGGGGGACAACCTGCCTCACCATGGTCCTCACCACGGGCTGCAGGGTCATCTCGGCTCCGGCGACTGGACCACCTCCTCCCCCTCCTTCTGCATTGACCTTGGTGCCTCCATTGTTGCTTCTCTCACATGTTCTCACTACTTTTCTCTAGCTGGCAAATTACAACTGCGGGCTAACTTTGTTGTGATTTCTTCTTAAATCTCTTATCAGAGAGGCATTACTATCATCTCTAATTGGCCCAGCCTTGGCCAGCAGCACATCCATCATCATAGACATCAGGGATTGGCTCTGCTGGACATGGTGGAAGCTTCTAGCAGCTTCTCACAGAAGCCACCTCTGTGGCCCCCCTGCTACCAAAAACCAGGCCCTGCAAAACCAACACACCTCCTCACCAAATCTTCTGGTTTTAACCCTTTCCTCCCAAAAGTAGCACAGAGGAAAACCCATCTGGGCTGCTGAATTGTGGCAAGAAATTGCTGCCCAGGTAGAGAAGCTGACTGTGACAGTCCATCATGTAGATGCACACGTACCCAAGAGTTGGGCTACTGAAGAACATCACAACAATGGACTGGTAGATCAAGCTGCCAAGATTAAAATGTATCAGGTGGATCTCAACTGGCAGCATAAGGGTGAATTATTTCTGGATGGTGGGCCCATGATGCCTCAGGTCATCAGGGAAGAGATGCAACATACAGATGGGCTCGTGATCGAGTGGTGGACTTAACCATGGACACTATATCCCAGGTTATCCATGACTGTGAAACATGTGCTGCAATCAAGCAGGACAAGCAGGTAAAGTCCCTGTGGTATGGGGGACAATGGTCGAAATACAAATATGGGGAAGTTTGGCAGCTCAATTACTTCACACTCCCATAAAGTTGCCAAGGCAAGCATTACGTGCTTACAATGGTGGAAACAACCACTGGATGGCTGGAGACATAACCTGTGCCTCATGCCACTGCCCAGAACACCATCTTGAGCCTTGAAAAGCAAGTCCTGTGGTGACACTGCACCCCAGAAAGAATTGAGTCAGACAGTGGGACTCATTTCAGAAATAGCCTCATAGACCCCTGGGCCAGAGAGCATGGGATTGAGTGGGTGTATCATATTTCCTATTGTGCACCAGCCGCTGGGAAAGTTGAACTGTGCAATGGACTGTTAAAAAACACATGGAATGCAATGGGCTGTGGAACCTTCAGACACTGGGATCTACATTTAGCAAAGGCCACCTGGTTAGTTAACACTAGAGGCTCCACCAATCGAGTTGGCCCTGCCCAATCAGAACCTCCATATACTGCAGAAGGGGATAAAGTCCCTGTGGTGCATATGAAGAATATATTAGGGAAGACAGTTTGGATTAGTCCTGCCTGAAGCAAAAGCAAACCCATCCATGGGATTGTTTTTGCTCCAGGACGAAGGTGCACTTGGTGGGTAATGCAGAGGGATGGGGAAACATGATGTGTACGTCAAGGAGATTTGATTCTGGGTGAGAACAGCCTGTAATGTTGAATTGTATAATATTGGTTGCTGAATGACACTGGCACTGTGTCATAACTACCACGGCCAATGAGGATGGACTGCTCCAGATACACCAGTCATGAACTCCTGCTGCAGCAACCAGCCAACAGCACAGAAACCCTCCTGCCCTGGCAGACATCTAGGACAGATAGAATCCGCAGTCATGGACTAAATGAACTCAACAGAGATCTTGGAGGGATGGCCATTGACTATGGCAATGAAACCTGTGCTTTTATATACATATATATATATGTATATAGTTAGAAGGTGTGGGATCTGGGCATGAGTAGATGGTATAGAATAAGGGGTGGATAATGTCCCAATTCCAGTCAGGACAGGGTTAATTCTTTACAGTAGCCAGGAAGGGGCATGGCTAGGACATGGAGGTTATTCTATACCACCTCACATCATTGTCAGGGGCAGGGGGAAGGGAGTCTCTTCTGAGAAGGGGTTTCTTCCGGTCAAGTAAGGGTGGCAGAGGAAGTGGTGGGGTGGCCCCGGTTCTGAGCTGGAGGGACAGGTTGAGTAACATCAGTTCCAAGATGGAGGGAGCAGTGGGGGTAGCATGGCGGAGGGAGCAGTCAGGTATTTCCTGTTGTTGGGGGTTTCCGCCATGAGCAATAACATTTCTTTTCTTGTACCCTCTGTCATTAATATTGTTGCTGTTGCTGTTTGTTTTCTTATCTCATTGCTTTTTCCAGTAAATTGTTCTTATCTCAACCCATGATCTTCACCTTTTGTGCATCCAATTCTCCTCTCCAACCCGCCATGGGCTTGGGGGGGGGGGGAGCGAGAGTGCCTCAGCATAGTTTGGAGTTTCAGTGCAAACACTGAACTGGGGAGTACCATTGGTAAGCCATGACAATTCTCAGCAAGTTTGCTGATGACACAAAACTGGTAGGAATGGCTGATACACCAGGGGTTATGCTGCCATCCAGAGGGACCTCAGCAGTCTGGAAAAATGGACTGACAGGAACCTCAAGAAGTTCAACAAGGGGAACTGCAAATTTCTGTGCACCTGGGGAGGAACAACCTCAGGCCCCAGTATATGCTGTGGGAAATATATGCTGGAAAGCAGCTTGGCAGAAAAGGACCTGGGTGTCCTAGTAGGCACCAAGCTGAACATGAGCCAGCAGTGTGTCTTTGCTGCAAACAGGTGAATGCTATCCTGGGCTGCATTAGACAAAGTATTGCCAGCAAGTCGAGGGAGGTGAAGCTTCCCCTCAGTGCTGGTGAGGCCCCACCTGGAATCCTGTGTCAAATTCTGGGTTCCCCAGTACAAAAGAGGCCTGGACATACTGGAGAGAGAGTCCAGAGAAGGGCCCTGAAGATGATTAAGGGACTGGAGCACCTCACATGCGGAAACACTTAGAGATCTGAAACTGTTTAGCCAAGAGAAGGCTCAGGGGGTTCTTATCAATGTATATAAATATCTGAAGGAAGTGTGCAAAGCCAGACTCTTTCCACTAGTGTCCAGTGACAGGACATGAAGCAATGGGCACAAAAAACACAGAGAAGTTCTGTATGAACATCAGGAAACATCGTTTTGCTGTGAGGGTGACTGAGCAAAGGATCAGCTTGCCCAGAGAGGTTGTAGATTCTCCCTCCTTGGAGATATTCAAAACTGCCTGGACATGGTCCTAGGCAACTGGTTCTACGTGTCTCTGCTTGAGCAGGGGGATTGGATGATGACCTCCAGAGGTCCCTTCCAACATCAACCATTCTGTGACTCTGACCTGTACATCAATTTCATATATATAGAATAAATTAGGAAAATATTGAAATAATTTTACTCATTTTTAGTGGGGAAAACAGGTCTCATTCTGTCATGTTTATTCATGTTCAGTAGAAACTTAGCTCAAGATTTTAATGCAAATGCTGTTTGTGTGAGCTACCATTCATCAGGAGTAAGAGTCAAAAACTAGTTCTTTCTTTTGAGAGAGAAAAAAGGGATCATATTGTATTGTTTCCACTAACTCTCATTTGCATTTCAGAAATTTATTCCTTATCTCTTTTCACTACCTTTTTTTATTCCCTGAAAGCTGTTTTTTCACATGATTATGCTCTTTTCTTCAAGTATATTTTTCCTGGAATTCAGAAAAATATTTTTATTGTTCCCCGTGTATTGCCACCTGTGCTCCTGGGATGTCTTTTTCCATACTCCTTGAAAGTTTTCTTCATTTGAATCCCATGCCTTTGGTTGGTCACGACAGTCTCTTTTTTGCTTTGGTTCTTTAGAGCAGACTTCCAAATAATTTCCTCTTTTTGAGTTTGGGGATGACATATAGGCCCACATGTCCTTCATTTTCAGCAGCTTTTGTAATTTCTTTAAGGTTACAATATGTGGCTGTCCCACACTCTCTGCATCAAAGTTCTTGTCTTGGTTTAAAAGACAGATGTCTGCCAAGAAAGGCGGGAACCTTCCTGGAATGGAAAGATGACCCCTCCATCCAAATTATTATAACTTTGAAATTACAGGGCTTCCAGGCAAACATATGGGAAAAGGAATAATGTATGAGCTTCTGTAGGACCTGCTGTCGGTCCGGACGGTCGGGACTGCTAGAGACGAGGGATCTCTGTAGATTGGTCTTGTAGCATGAGGTTTATTGCAAAAGGCGTGGGTATAGGGGCCCTGCTTGGAGCTGCTTGTGCAGATACAGGCAGGGCAGAAAAGCAAGGGAAGCAAGAGAGTGTAAGAGTAATTAAGTGAGTGTGCGTGCGAGTGTGTAAGAGAGCAAGAGAGCAAGTGTCTCATTTACAATACAATAAATCATCTTCTGTGCTGAATATTCTAATTTCCATTAACCGATCTAATACAAGATACAAATCCTATAGCATTTACATACAGCCTATAAGAATCATTACATTATCATATTGTGTTACATTGTAAACCCTAAAACTACTCTTTGGACCCCCAAGCTGAGCTGGCAGGGTCTGTTGTGACCCTTGGACCTGCCTGCAAGCAGAGGGTATTGTTCAATCATAAGGGGGATTACCTTCAGCGGCCATGCCATTGTTTTCCAGTTGTTCAGTAACTAAGGCATGGCACCTCAGACATCGAACTCAGCTCTTAATTCTATTTCACTTATAGGTTTCATATTCTCCAAACTAAGCAATCATATTTATAAGGCTTTCCTGTTTCATCCATCCCAACAGAATAACAGTTCTTTACTAGAATATATATGTATGTATAACAAGACAGACAAACAGCAACAGGAAAAAAACCAGAAAACCCAATAACAGCCTTTTCCCACTCATCAAGCAATGTCCCCTTTGGTGTAGTTACAACCACAACCGGCAGGGGGCACTGTTTGAGTGTGTTGAGGCAGAGAAGCTGTACTGACTCCCCCGTGGCTTCAGGGGGCACTGTTGACTCCCAGCGAGGTGGGGGGGTGCAGTAACTCCCCTGGGGATTCAGGGGGCACTGTTGGCTCCTGACAAGGCGGAGGGGCTGTGATGGTTCCCCTGTGGCCTCAGGGGCACTCTGGCCCTCAGAAACCTCCTGAGGTGGTGGTGGGAACTCGGGCAAAGGGGAGGATAGGAGATTGCTCCTTTGCAAAGCTCATGGGTAGTGGCTGGTCCCAGTACCCCCCACCGTTGGCTCTGGACTCCCAAATGGCCAGGAAACAGGAAAAAAAATGAGCAGGCTTGCAATGTAGAAACCATGGCAGATTGGAGTCTTGGAGCCTAACATACACAGGAGCAGCCGTGGCTACCACGCTGCAGGCACGGGCCCAGTGGGGGGCGGCTCCTGTCCCAGGTGGCCCCCGATGCACTGGCTCTGAGTGAAGCAAGCAGGCAGGCCCTGGTCGCAGTGCTGGCGATAAACAAAACCAATGGGGCAACAGTATCTCGGGCCAGATGTGCTCACCATGCCAATCACGTGGCCGCCTGCTTCGATCCCCAACTGGAAGAGAGCAAATGAGCCCTGGCCTCACCCCCCGCAGGATCCCAGGCTGAGCTTACACCTATTGCGATATCCCCTGAGCTATGGGCCGGGGGGGCGGGGGGAGGGGGAACAGTGAAAATTCTGGGCACAAAATGACTATGGGATAATCCCATCACTATGAGCCACTCCTCCCCAAGACAGTTCTCAAACTTGATGTGCCTCCTTGAAGTCCTTCCTGTACAGACTCACTTTTATAAGGAGGAAGTGGGTCTCTATAGTCCTTTAGATCTTTTTATCTTAAGCTAAATTTTCTCATTCCAGATTTACGCATTGTGCTGGTTTGACCATAAACCAGCAGGGGAAATTAATCCCACACAAAATACCTCGAGAGATTTTAGGTCAAAATTACAATTTTAATAAAAAGGTTAAAATAAATGCAGGAATACAGAAACACCAGCCTAAACAAACAGACAGAGTCATGGTACAACCTGACACCCCGTTGACCAGGGTGGTAGCTGTGTAGTGCAGTTAGGCACTGGTCCTGTAGAAGGTCTGGCCCGGAGACCTCTGGGTTTCCAGTCATCTGGTAGTCCAGTGGTCTGGTAGTCCAGTGGTCCAGTGGAGTGGAGTGGAGTCCAGTCGAGTGGAGTAGTCCTGAGTCCAGTCGAGAGGAGTAGTCGAGTCCAGTCAAGAGGAGTGGAGTCAAGAGTAATTTCTCCCATTTTAAAACACTGCTTTTATGTCATGTTTTCTTGGCTGGTACCTCCCCCAGGGACGGGGGACTTCCACAATGGAAGAGGATTTTCCCRACGTTCTATTGGTTGCTTCGGCAATGAGCTCACATGAGGCTTCTTGCAGGAGTACACAGTTTCTGACATTCTATTCTTATCAAGTCCATTAATCAAGATAATTCACTCAGGGTGGTTCTGAAGTTCTATTGGTCCATGCTTATCAAGCCCRGTAATGGGCCATTAATCAAGATAATCTACTCAGGACAGGTGGTGCTTGCTGTCAGCTGGAATGGTTATCTCAGTTGAGATAAGGAGTACCACCCTACCTCACATGAGCATATCCTCAGGGACCAGGTGTGTAACTGTGAATTATCCACCTTATCGAGGAGATATGTAGGTGGTAATAGAATATATGGCTAACCCAGGACATAATCCACCCCTTATTCTATACCATCCACATATTGCTGGAATTAACATCATGGACAGTACTCACTCAAAATTAAGTCCCCTTGAGGTACACAATGGCTTTCCCCATCTTTCTGCATTACCCACCATGTGTGACCAGGTCCTTGAGCAAAAACAATCCCACAAATGGGTTTGCCTTTGCCTGAGGTGGGACTAATCCAAACAGTCTTTCCTAACATACCTCTGATGTGTACCACAGGGACTTTATCGCCATCTACGGTGTGCAAGGGTCCTGACTGGGTAGGGCCAGCTCGATTGACAGAGCCTCAGGTGTTGACCAACCAGGTGGCCTTCACCAAGTTTTGTTCCCAGTTTTTGAAAGTCCCTCCACCCAGTGCCTTCAAGGTGGTTTTAAGCAGTCCATTGCACCTTTCTACTTTTCTGGCAGCCGGTGCATGATAGGGGATATGGTTGACCCATTCAATCCCGTGTTCTCTAGCCCAGCTGTCAATAAGGCTGTTCTTGAAATGAGTCCCATTGTCCGACTCAATTCTCTCATGTCTCCACAGGACCTGCTTTTCAAAGCCCAGGATAGTGTTCTGGGCAGTGGCATGAGGCACAGGGCAGGTTTCCAATCATCCAGTGGTCACTTCTACCATGGTCAGCACGTAGCGCTTTCCTTGGTGGGTTTGGGGAAGTGTGATATAGTCAATTTGCCAGGCTTCCCCATACCTGTATTTTGACCACCGTCCACCATACCATAGAGGCTTCACCCCCTTGGCCTGCTTGATTGCAGCACACGTCTCGCAGTTGTGGATGACTTGTGAGATACTGTCCATAATTAAGTCGACCCCTCGGTCACGAGCCCATCGATACGTCGCATCTCTGCCCTGATGACCAGAGGCATTATAGGCCCAAAAAGCAAGGAATAGTTCTCCTTTGTGCTGCCAGTCCAGATCCACCTGCGATACTTTAATCCTGGCAGCTCGATCCACCTGTTCGTTGTTCCAATGCTCTTCGTTAGCCCGACTCTTGAGTACATGGGCATCCACGTGACGGACCTTCACATTCAGCTTCTCGACCCGGGCAGCGATGTCTTGCCAAATCTCAGCAGCCCAGATGGGTTTCCCCTTGTCCTGCCAGTTGGCCTTCCTCCAGTGATTCAGCCATCCCCACAGAGCATTAGCTACCATCCATGAGTCGGTATAGAGATAAAGTCTCGGCCACTTCTCTCGCTCAGTGATATCCAAAGTGAACTGAACAGCTTTAAGCTCTGCAACCTGACTAGATCCACCTCGTCCCTCAGTAGCTTGTGCGACTCATTGTGTGGGGCTCCATACAGCAGCTTTCCATTTCCTGTTGGTCCCTACAAACAGGCAGGAACCATTGGTGAAGAGGGCGTATCGCCTTTCAGTCTCTGGTAGCTGGTTGTATGGTGGCGCCTCCTCAGCATGTGTCACCTGCTCCTTCTTCAGATGACAGTCCAAAGCTCTCACCTTCAGGCCAGTTCATGATAATTTCCAGTATCCCAGGGCGATTAGGATTTCCTATGCGGGCTCTCTGCGTGATCAGAGCGACCCACTTGCTCCACGTGGCATTGGTGGCATGATATGTTGAAGGGACCTTCCCTTTGAACATCCAGCCCAGCATGGGTAGTCGGGGTGCCAGAAGCAGCTGCGCTTCGGTGCCAATCACTTCTGAGGCAGCTCGAACCCCTTCATAGGCAGCAAGAATCTCCTCAGTTGGGGCGTAGCTGGCCTCAGATCCCTTGTATCCCCAACTCCAGAAATCTAGAGGTCATCCTTGGATTTTGCCAGGTGCCTTCTGCCAGAGGCTCCAGGAAGGACCATTCTCCCTGGCTGCAGTGTAGAGCACATTCTTAACATCTTGCCCTGTTCTAACTGGCCCAAGGGCTACCGCATGGGCAATCTCCTGTTTAATCTGTTTGAAAGCTTGCTGTTGTTCAGGGCCCCACAGGAAATCGTTCTTCTTTCGTGTTATAAGGTAGAGAGGGCTTACAATTGTGCTATACTCTGGGATGTGCATCCTCCAAACATCCACGGCTCCTAGGAAAGCCTGTGTTTCCTTTTTGTTGGTCGGTGGGGACATAGCTGCTATCTTGTTAATTACTTCTGTTGGAATCTGGCGACATCCATCCTGCCACTTTACTCCTAGGAATTGAATGTCTTGCGCAGGTCCCTTAACTTTGCTTCGTTTAATGGCAAAACCGGACTTCAGGAGAATCTTGATAATCTTCTTTCCTTTCTCAAAAACTTCTTCCGCTGTGTTCCCCCATATGATGATGTCATCAGTTGTCATGATTTGACCTGGTGTGAGATAAATTTGATTGGTTAAAAACAGGTAAAGGACAGTTCTATGAGCCACTTAGTGTTCCTGTGACATCTCTGTGAAAGGAATGTTATAAAAAACATCTAGGAAGTGACGCGGGTCTTCCTCACTTCCTCTCTTCCTCCCTTGCTCCCTGCTGACCAGGAGCAGGAGAGGCTCGCCCACGGCCCGGGGGGCTGGCGGGGGCAGCCAGCCTCGCCCCCACTGGTCCCGTTCCTTCTGGACCCGAGAGGAGCTGGTCTATCACCATCTGGACCAAGGCCAAGCCGAGAGAAGCCGAGAGAAGCTAAGCCGAGCTGAGCTATGCACAATGAGCCGAGATTTGCTGGAGAAGAAAAAGCACTCCCTTTCGGAGGTGCATTGGTGAGATCGAAGAGTGACCTTGCTTTTGTAGATAAGGCAGAGATGGAAGTAGCAGCCAAAAGACTTATTAAAAATTTGGATGGCTGCCAGTGCAGAGAAGCGTACGGGGGAGAAAGAGCTTTGGGCCCGGGGAAGCGAGCCTCATACAGCTGCATTATCTTATGGGAGCATGTAAACTATTATAAATACTTTTGTAGGCATTTTCTGCAAATATTAACCTCTTCTCTAAGCTAGAGAGAAAGGAAAGCGGTCACGTGAAAGACTAAATATGGAGACCAGCAGCGAAACGGAAGAGAAGACAAGGAGTGCCAGGAAATATCAGAGAAGCCATGTTTACCAACACCTCGAGATCCATCTTTTTCTGTGAGCTGTGCTGTGTGATCTGGAATAATACCAAACTAAATATCTCTTTAAATCACAATTTAGACGTGGGGGAGTTTGAAATTTGCAGCCTAAAATAAGGACATTTT
Organism: Amblyornis subalaris; assembly: GCA_018881555.1. NCBI lineage: Eukaryota > Metazoa > Chordata > Aves > Passeriformes > Ptilonorhynchidae > Amblyornis > Amblyornis subalaris. Next base: position 533,879 of record JACAXG010000260.1, on the reverse strand, counting down.
TATGTTTTGTGCAGATGAAATTTGCAGCCTTTGCAGCCTTTAGAGATTGAGTGAAGCAGGAGCCTGTGCCTATGGTGCCTTTAGGCTGGAATGACTTACTCTTAAAATGTTTAACCCCATCAGACTTTTCTTGTGACCCACAAACTGCGGAATGTATTGTGGGAGAGAGGATACACCACTGCAAAAACCAGGGCGAGCTGTGGTGTTTCTGGAAGGTTTGGAACCACGCTGAAGATACTTCTTAGGGAACTGTCTTCTGTGGGATGGATCCCATTACACTACAGAAAGAACTCTATCCCATAAAGGGGCAATAAGAACTCTTAATCATAAGATCAGAATCTCATGTTCAAGTCCTTTGAGTGATCAGTGAGAAAGATTGGAATGTATGGGGGGAGAATGATATTTGTACATTATGCCTTAATATTTTCATTATTTTTTTATTCTTTCTATTCTTAGTAGTGTTAGTGAAATAAATTATTTAATCATTTTTCCAAGTTTGCAGTCTGTTTTTGCTGTCTCCTCTCCTCTGAAAAATATAGCGTGGGGATCTGGAATTTGTCTCCAGGTTAACCCTTGACATCAATGTACTGCAAATGTTCTGGAGCCTCGCCCTTTTCCAGTGCAGCCTGGATCAGTCCGTGACAAAAGGTGGGAATGTGCTTCCACCCTTGGGGCAGTCAGTTCCAGGTGTACTGCACACCCCTCCAGGTGAAAGCAAACTGTGGCCTGCACTCTGCTGCCAATGGAATAGAGAAAAACACATTGGCAATGTCAATGGTCGCATACCACTTCACTGCCTTGGACACCAGCTCGTACTGGAGCTCCAGCACGTCCGGCACGGCAGCACTCAGTGGTGGCATGACCATTCAGGCCACGGTAATCCACAGTCAGTCTCCATTCTCCCCTGGACTTGCGCACTGGCCATATTGGGCTGTTAAAGGGTGAACAGGTTTTGCTCACCACCCCTTGGCTCTCCAAATCTCGAATCATCTTATGGATGGGAATCACGGAGTCTCGGTCAGTGCGGTGTTGCTGTCGATGCACTGTTGCTGTGGCAATTGGGACTCATTGCTCTTCAACCTTCAGCAATCCCACAGCAGCAGGGTCATCTGAGAGACCAGGCAAGGTATTCAGCTGTCTGGTTTCCTCCTTCTCTACAGCAGCTATTCCAAAGTCCCAGCGATATCCTTTTGGGTCTTTGAAATACCCACTCCTCAGATAGTCTATGCCGAGGATGCACGGGGCTTCCGGATCGGTCACGATGGGGTGTTTCTGCCACTCCTTCCCAGTCAGGCTCACTTCAGCTTCCAGTACAGTCAGCTGTTGGGAGCCTCCTGTCACCCCAGAAATAGAAATGGGTTCCATCCCCACATACCTTGATGGAATCAGCGTACATTGAGTGCCAGTGTCAACTAAGGCCATGTATCGTTGTGTCTGATGTGCCAGGCCATCGGATCCACACAGTCCAATAGATCCAATTATCCCTCTCCTCTACCTGGCTAGAGGCAGGGCCTCTCTAATTCTGGTCACAGTGCACATTGTCTTCTGGTAAATATGATCTTGAAGTCGCTTCCAGAGGATCAGTCATATCATCACTCCTATAATGCCTGGAGTCTTGTACACGATGGACTGGAGCAGCTTTGACTGGATGAGCTGCTCGTGGTATTTCCTTTTTTCAATTCACGTACCCGGGCTGCAAAGGACGAGGTGGGTTTTCTGTCCCACTTTGTCATATCTTCTCTGTGCTCCTTGAGGGAGAACCACAGGTTACCTCTCGGAGTGTATTCTCTTCCTTTGGCTGGAGGATGCCTGCTCCGGATAGAAGAAACTCTGGTGGGTGCTGGGGAGAAGTGGGAAATTCCCTGTAGCTCCTTCCTCAGCTTCTGGTGGCTCTCTTCAATCAGGCTCCGGACGTGCTTGGTCAGCTTGGTTTCCACAGATGAAACGTGGCTGCGTAATGGGGTAGTGACAGTGTCCTCATAGATTCTCAGTTTATTAACCAATGCGCCCACCTTTTCCTCTCCTTCCCTCCATTGCAGCGTTGCTAAGTACTGGGAGTAGATCTCTGGTCCCAGCCGTGCGAACTTTAGCCACATCTGTGACATGCAGTGGACACTGTCTGGGCTCTTGGGGAATTTTTCATCTTCTGAAAAGATGATCTCCAGGACAGCCAATTCCCTCAGGCACCAGATACCCTGCTCCATCATGTGCCATTTGCCTTGTTGCATGTGGAGGTCATAGTTGCAAAGGTATCTTTCCCTGACGCTTGCCAGTAGTCGCCGCCAGAGTCTGAGAGTCTCCTGGGTTCTCCCAATTCCCTGGTCAATGACCACATCCTGGGATAGGGATCCTAGTTGCCTGGCTTCACTGCTGTCCAGAATGGTGTAATTGGCTGCAGCATCCCAGATGGGGAGCAGCCAGGTCAACATGGATTCATTTGCCTGGCGAGTGAACTCCCTCTGCAGCTCCCACAACTCACCCAGGGATAGAGAGCGAGTGATGATTTCTATAGGTGAATTTATACCTGAAGATGGATGGCTCGACACCTTTATTGAACCAGCGGATGAAATAATTAAAATATACCCCTAAAAATTATAGAAAGATGTTGTAATATTGTAAGGCAAGGCTTTTCCAGCTATTTTAAAGATTGAGGAAGTTCAAAGCCAGACGATAATGGATGCAGCTTTCTAACCGCAAAACAGGTGTTCGGCTGGGGACATTGCTAAAAAAAGTATTCTTATCCTAACTCTCAGCAAAATTTCTATTAACCAATCAGATGCTGTTGCAACAGCACTGCTTTAAGCAAGATATAAAAAAAGCTTGTTAGAATAAAGAGGAGAACCCTTTTTTGCAAAGCACTTGGTGTGTGTTGTTTGTCTGTCCCAACAATTGAAATATCTATCGATATATGGTGAGCCCGACATGACCGGCGAAACAGCCGCAGACGTCGCGGGGAGACAGCGGGGCAAAGCACTGTGGAGACAGAGACCGGCATAGCAGAAGAGGCGGAGGAGTCCGTCCACAGTYCGGACCTGTGTCGACACCTTGGACTAAGGTGAGCTGCCGGTGACATTGACATTGACATTAGCTGCAGTCATGGGGAAGCAGTTGACTGCTGAGGAAAAGACTGTAGTATCTACTTGGAAAGCGTTGCTAGCGCGAAAAGGCATTAAAACCATGGAGGAAGCCTTAAGCGCCACTCTTTTCTGGGCAAGAGAACAGGGATTTTCCCTGGATGCGGGAACGGCCTTCAGTATATCTTCCTGGCAGGCTGTGGGCATGAAAATGTGGGATGCGATCTCGAGTGGCGATAAGAATGCGTCCAGTTTAGCTACCACGTGGAGCTTGCTCTATGAGGTATTAAAGGAATGGAAAGCTGAACAAGATAAAAGGGATGAAAAATCTGACGAGGGGCAATTGCAAGAAATTGAACAACAGAACTCCCTGACTTCAGCAGAGAAACAGAGGACAGATTCATCAAAGAAATATCTGTCCCCTGTAGATTATATAAAACCAAAATATCCTGCGCCGTCAGACTTTAAGCCCAAGTACCCGTCACCGGCTGAACAAATAGAGGAACTAACACTTTCAGACAAAGAAACCCCTGATTCTAAAAACCACAGTGAGTTAGACTACCCCCCTTTACCACCAGAATCTGACAACAAAGACGAACAATTAATCATGCAGACTCATGAACAGAGGGAAGGGGTGGGCAGTCGTGGTCGTGTGAGACGGGTACCGACGGGCCCCTGGACGCTACCTCCCTGTAGAGTGACTGTACAACCAACGCAGCCGGGGCAGTTCTGGGATGAAGTGAGAAAAAAGGCATTGGAATATGGGGAATGGGAACTATTGGAGCGTTTGGGTATACCCGAGGGAACAATGAATAGCACTGGGGAGACTGGGGGAGGGGGCGCGTGTACAAATACCCCCAGCTGTGAAGTTTTTCCGGTTTTTAAAGCGGCCCCCGGCACGAATCAGGCAGATAGCCACAGTGTAATAGCGTGGCGAGTAGTTCAAGATTTGCAAACAAGGGTTGCGCAATATGGTCTGGGATCCTCGGAGGTTATGCAAATCATTCGTGTTATCAACACAGACTTGCTGGCTCCTTTTGATATTAAACACCTAGCACAGATTTTATTCCAGCCAGTTCAGTTTGGAGTTTTTGAGAGCAATTGGAGAGAGATGGCTGAAAAGGCAGCTATGGAAAATATGAGAAGAGCACAGGGGGACCCACGCTTGGGGGTTGGGGTTGAAGCTCTGATGGGAACTGGCATGTTTGCAAACCCAGACCTGCAGGTGCGATGGGATCCCCTGGTTCTTGAGATGTGTCAAAAACTGGGAATAGGGGCTTTGATAAAAACCATAGAAATGGCTTCTCCCAAACCTYRATATGTAAAAATCGTRCAGGGAGTGAAAGAGCYRTTYCTSCARTTTGTTGAAAARGTTGCTGCTGCWTTGGAAAAACAAGTTGATGACGATAATTTGAGACAGTTGTTGTGTAAACAGTTAGCTCGAGATAATGCTAATGAAGACTGTCGCAAGGTAATTGAGAACTTACCAGGAGACCCTTCCCTCAATGATATGGTTACTGCATGTCCAAAAATTGGGTCAGTAGAACATAAGATGTCAGCTTTAGCAGCTGTCCTGCGGCCACCGCAAAAATGCTTTGCATGTGGGCAGCAAGGACACCTAAAGGCAGACTGCAAACAGCAACAGTCAGGACAAAAGCAGAAGGGGAATGGAAATTCTAATGGTTTCTTTTGCAATCGTTGTGGTAAGCCAGGCCATTATGCGAAACAATGTAAGTCCAAATTTCACGCAAATGGCCAGCCTTTGGGAGGTTTGGGAAATGGGCAGAAGAGCGTGATGGGGAAGAGCGCTCAGACACAAGTACCTCCCCAGAACATGCTACAAACACAGGCTTGATTAGCCAACTCAGTGGAAGCACAAAGGGGTCTTCCGGCTTGGATGTATGTACCTCAGAATCAGTAACGTTAAACTCTAACGGGGTGGATAAAGTTCCCTTGAATGCACATGGACCCCTAGGTCATGGCTTAAGTGCATTGTTAGTGGGAAGATCAAGTGCTACATTACAGGGTATCTTTGTGCATCCCAGAGTTACTGATGCAGATTTTATGGGATAAATTTGTGCAATGGTTTCTACTCCTACACCCCCAGTCATCATCCCTGAAAAAACCCGCATCACTCAACTTGTGCCTTTTAAGTCCTGTATCCTTAGGACGGAGCAACGGTCTCGGGGAACTGGAGCCTTCGGATCTACTGGGGCCCCTCAAGTTTCTTGGGCCAGGAATCTGTCCAATCAGCAACCACACATGACATACTCTCGTCCTACATGGTGCCAGCCCATCACAGATACGACTTCAAGGTTTGATTGACACAGGTGCTGACGTTTCTATTGTTTCTTCATCTGCATGGCCTCCTTCATGGCCTTTGACCGCAGTGGAATCAACCACCGCGGGCCTAGGAGGCACAACAGAGCCACCTCAGCACACACCCTGTGTTGGTGAAAAACGAGGAGGGTCAGACAGCCACCATTCRGCCGTATGYKGCAATGGCACCACTGAACCTATGRGGGCRGGATGTACTTGCAGCTTGGGGTRTCAGGATTGGCACRGACYTTTAATAAGGGCCACTGCGCAGATGGGCAGCACTGCAACATTGCCACTATGATGGCTCACAGAAYGACCAGTGTGGGTTGACCAGTGGCCCCTGAATAAAGAAAAACTAGCTGCCCTGCAGGACTTGGTGGCAGAACAATTAAAGCAAGGGTATATCGAACCCTCCACCAGTCCCTGGAACACACCTGTCTTTGTCATAAAGAAAAAATCAGGGAAATGGAGGCTGGTACATGACCTCAGGAGGGTCAACGCGGTGATAGAGAGCAGGGGGACATTTCAGGCTGGAATGCCATCACCTACGATGTTACCTACGGGGTGGGACATTTTAATCATTGACCTAAAAGATTGTTTTTTCACAATTCCTTTGCATCCTCAGGACGTACCGAAGTTTGCTTTCATTGTACCCTCGATTAACAATGCTGAACCTGTAAAGCGGTATCAATGGAAGGTCTTACCTCAAGGTATGAAAATAGCCCCAGTATTTGTCAGGGGTATGTTGCACAAGCTTTATCTGGAATTCGTGAACAATTTCCTGGCTCTTATTGCTATCATTATATGGATGATATACTGGTAGCAACACTGACCCAGGAGGAATTATTGAGGATAAAACCTCAACTGTTTGCTGCCTTGCATTCTTATGGATTGCAGGCGGCTCTAGAAAAAGTCCAAAAGTTCCCCCCCAGAAATATTTGGGAGTCAAAATTCTGGAACAAACAATACAGCATCAGAACATACAGTTTCAGACTTCTATTAGAACCTTAAATGATGCTCAAAAATTGCTAGGTATCATCAATTGGCTGCGTCCTTACCTAGGACTGACCACAGCACAGTTGTCTCCTTTGTTTGATACATTAAAAGGAGACCCAGATTTAAATTCGCCTTGAACTCTGACTCCTGAGGCCCAGCAAGCGCTGGATGAAGTCCAGCAAGCTATTTCCACATGACAAGTTTACAGAATAGATCCCTCTATTGATACCACTGTTTTGGTTACCATACCAGATTTACATCCCACAGGCATCCTCGGACAATGGAATGACTGCTGGCCAGACCCACTGCATGTTTTGGAGTGGATTTTTCTTTCTCATCAATTGAGGAAGACAGCACCTACATTATTTGAATTGATTGCTCAGCTGATAATAAAATGCTGCCTGCTGTGCTTACAGCTTATGGCCAGAGATCCCATAAAGATTGTATTACCAATACAACGAGACTATTTTGAGTGGAGTTTTACTAACAGCGCCCCTTTACAGGCAGCGCTGCAGGGTTTTACAGACCAAATTGTTTATCATTTACCTAGCCATAAGTTGTTGCAACTGGCAAAATCAACCCCTCTATCACTATGGCCACGGAACAGTCGTGTGCCCGTATCGGGGCCAACTGTTTTCACAGATGGGTCAGGAAGGACTGGGAAAGCCATTGTCATGTGGAAGGATGAATCTGGTTGGCAGGTGTTGGAAGGGCATGAGCCCGGGTCTTCTCAGCTCGTCGAGTTACGAGCTGTAATTATGGCATTTCAGCATTTTTCTCATGTACCACTGAACCTTGTTACTGATTCTTCTTATGTCGCAGATCTTGCACAGCATTTGGACTGTTCGCTCATTAAGGAGGTGAACAACGCTAAGTTAGTTTTGTTATTGAAATCCTTTTGGGATGTGCTTCAGAAGCAGAAACACTCTTACTATGTTTTGCATGTTCGCAGTCACACCTCGCTTCCAGGTTTTGTGGCCGAAGGTAACTCCCGAGCCGACCAGCTTGCCAACCCTGCGTGTGTTGCGCCCCAGCCTGACCGGACGGCACAAGCCAAGGCATCACATGATTTCTACCACCAGAGTGCACGCACTTTGCAAAAACAATTTTCACTCACATCAACTCAGGCCCGCAACACTGTCAGTGCCTGTCCTGACTGCCAGGGCTTTGCCATGCCTTTGCCCATGGGTGTTAATCCCAGGGGTTTGCGGGCGCTGCAGCTCTGGCAGACAGATGTCACACATGTATCAGAATTCGGCCGCCTCAAGTATGTGCACGTCTCAATTGATACCTTTTCTTCTGTCATATGGGCATCTGTTCATGCAGGTGAAAAGAGCCGTGATGCCATCGCACACTGGCAATTGGCTTTTGCTGCACTGGGAGTACCAGCAGTTATCAAAACCGATCATGGCCCTGCCTACGCCTCTGCTTGGGTGAGACAATTTTTACACTTGTGGGGCATGGAACACAAGTTCGGCATTCCCCATTCACCCACTGGTCAAGCTGTTGTTGAATGAGCACATGGCTCCTTGAAACGAATCTTGCAAAAACAAAAAAGGGGAATGTTGGGGGAGCCTCCCCAGAGCCGTGTCCAGAAAGCTGTGTACATGCTCAACCATCTCACGATACCTTCTGATTCTGATGTTCCTGTTATTTTAAGCCATTTTCTTTCGCTACGATCTGATGGGGCACTGGCTTTCCCCCATGGAAAGGTGTGGGTACGGGACCTCATCACTGGTAAGTGGGAGGGCCCATGGGACCTTATTACCTGGGGACGTGGATATGCTTGTGTCTCCACAGATACCGGTCCTCGTTGGATACCGGCATGGTGTGTGAGACCTGATCTGCAACGGCATGACCATCCCCTGGATGACAAGGATGGATCCTGCACTTAGAATCATGCTTATGATGCTGTGTTGAGGTGCAGGACCGGGAGCGTCGATAGTGCCTCCGCTCCCGAAAGAGAATGTGTGGATAACCTTAGCCCAGGCCCTGAATCAGTCATCTATATGTCTGTCGCTTCCTACCCCGCAATCGCCTTTTCAAACATGCTTGGTGGCTGTGCCAATTGCTAATCAGACGCTTGTTAAGTGGTGGGCCAACGGGTCTAAGAATGGGGGAGAATCCGTCCCTGACAGGCTCCCACCAATGCTAAATTTGGCGGAGCCGCAGCAGCTTGATATTTTGGGGTCCCTGAGGGCGGAGGCATGCTTTGCCTTCAGTCAAAACATGACCTACAGCTGGCCCCAAAAAGACTCCTGGTCTGTTACTCCATCCAAAGTGTGGTATCACAATTCCTCGGCATGGTGTAACCAAACAATAGGTATGGGGGAAAGAACCTATACATCGCTCGTCAGTTACCACATGGAATGTTTCTCATCTGTGGCAATCGAGCATGGGCAGGTATCATGTCCCGAATAGACGGGGGTCCCTGCACATTTGGCCATCTCACTATGTTTTTACCAAACATGACCATAATGAAACATTTTTCCTCCCCATCACACCGTCGCTGAAGGGAATTGTCAGGACTTATGCCTGAATGCAGGGATGATGCTAATTTTTGGGGGGTAGAAAAACACATACTTGCTTCTATTTTTACCCCTGGCGTGGCTGCAGCAAAGGCTTTAGCAACCCTTAATAAACTAGGCTGCTGGTTGACAAAGCAAACAAATGCCACATCTGCAGCGCTGACCGATCTTTTGGCCGATGTTCAATCAGTACGCCAAGCTTCGCTGCAGAATCGTGCTGCCATTGACTTTCTGCTTTTAGCTCATGGACATGGGTGTGAGGATTTTGAAGGAATATGTTGTATGAATCTCTCTGACCATTCAAAATCCATCTCTGCCAACATCCAAGAGCTGCAGGCAGGAGTTGCAAAGCTACAACAGGAATGTGCGTGGCTTGATTCCCTGTTGGGGGGATGGAATGTCTCAGGGTGGCTCAAAGAACTGGTGAAGACAGGATTTTTAATTGTGTTAGTAATTATTCTCATCTTGTTATTTTTGCCATGTCTGTTGCATCTGCTGTGGAGGACCCTACAGCAGATGACACACACAGCCTTTCCAATTTTAAATAAAAAAAGAGGAGATATAGGTGAATTTATACCTGAAGATGGATGGCTCGACACCTTTATTGAACCAGCGGATGAAATAATTAAAATATACCCCTAAAAATTATAGAAAGATGTTGTAATATTGTAAGGCAAGGCTTTTCCAGCTATTTTAAAGATTGAGGAAGTTCAAAGCCAGACGATAATGGATGCAGCTTTCTAACCGCAAAACAGATGTTCGGCTGGGGACATTGCTAAAAAAAGTATTCTTATCCTAACTCTCAGCAAAATTTCTATTAACCAATCAGACGCTGTTGCAACAGCACTGCTTTAAGCAAGATATAAAAAAAGCTTGTTAGAATAAAGAGGAGAACCCGTTTTTGCAAAGTACTCGGTGTATGTTGTTTGTCTGTCTCAACAATTGAAATATCTATCGATAGATTTCTGGCTCCGTCTCTTCCACTGAGTGGGAAGGTCCTGCTGCCTCCTCATCAGTCACTATGCAGACTGATTTACTCCTGCATTTTCGCTTCTGGACAGGGGCGACTGCTACCGGCTTAGGGTGGCCGCCTGATTCAGTGCCACTTTGTGTGGATGTGTTGGCTGTTGCTGTGTTCTCTTTTTCCTCTGGCTCAGCCATGCTTTGTGAGGAGATGGTGCCTGTTGACTCAGTTCTTTTCTCCTCCTGAGGGTGCTGTACCACACCAAGCACTGTCCTGATGGCAAGCATGGTGTAGACAGTGCAGGCCATACAGAGAAGACAAAACAGAACTAACAAGATTAAGTCCTTAACATCCAGGGGTAACTCGGTATTTTCAAAAACTGCAGTGTCAGGCTGGAAAAAAAAATTCTCCCCTCTTCCCCCCACAGGCCAGGTGTGATTATAAATGAGGCCCCAGAGGTAGGAGCCCAGACTAGGACAGGCAAACAGAACCGAGTATATATTCCCGATAAGGTTCATTTTTTCCGAAGTTATCATGGAGTAAGCATAATAAATCAGCAAAGCAATTTTGGTACAACTCCCTGATCTCAAAAGCAGCAATACGACAGGCAGATAGTTCCCCGTGTGTGGAAAAATGTATAGAGCCAGGTACAAAATCCAGGTAAACATATCGAGCATCATGGTGACTAAGTTGTTTCTGTAATGCAAAATTGTAATTCCAACTTTACTCTCGTGCCCCACCATTGGGTGGTCAAAATATGTGCTGGTTTGACTGTAAACCAGCAGGGGAAATTAACCCCACACAGAATACCTTGAGAGATTTTAGGTCAAAATTACAATTTTAATAAAAAGGTTAAAATAAATGCAGGAATACAGAAACACCAGCCTAAACAAACCTGTAGAGGTAGCTGAACCTGCAACAGAGAGTGCTGCAGTGTTTGAGCCAGCCACAGGAGTGATCGAGCAACCTATTATTCCTTGTTCCCTTATGAGATTTAGTTCTAGTGTTCTCCCTTACTCAGCATCCCATGTATCTCTGTCCCCTTACTCCTCCCCTCGGTTACCCCTATTGGTTGAAGTTGTATTACCCCGCCTTCTCTCAGCCCCCTGACCCTCAACCCACTAGTCCATGGTTCTCTCTGCCCTCCCTCCTTAGTAATTGGTTGTGGTAGCTTCTCCCCGCCTTCTTCCCTCCCCTAAGCCGTGGTGATTGGTTACAAGCCCCCCTGAGTGCGCGAGTTTAAAAACCCAATACCTTCATTGTTTAGACCTCTTCGCCTCCTACCCCCTTCGCAGCTGGATCGGAATAAACTCCCTGGACTGTGGAACGTAGTGCGTTAAGA
>JACAXG010000260.1:490306-518041 GCA_018881555.1 Amblyornis subalaris | reverse complement strand
CAACTTGCTGTTTTCCATAGCTTTCTATGGGAAAGAACAGCTTCTCACAGAATACAAGAAGTTGGAAAATTCCTCTGCCAAAGCTTTTCAGTATCCACAATTCCCCCTTTTTGTTTAAGACCAAAAGGTAGTGTTTGCAATCCTTGTGGGATCCCTTGCAGCAAGGAGAACAAACACAGCATAAGGGGTCCGCTTGGTAATGGCCAGTTACCAAGCGGAACTTAAATCAGACACTGATTCAAGATAGGCAGAGGAATTCTCCAGCGGTGCCATGAGAAATACATCTAACAAACCCAATTCTACATTCATTATTGATTCTAAACAGCCTTAAGGGCTCTACATCAGTTACTAGTTCTGAATAGCCTTAAGGGCTCTAACATTCTGACTCCATAACAAAGAAAACTTAAAGTTCAGTCTCTGCTTGTAGAAGGACCATCCGACTGGTGGTCGACATCCTGGTCATCGTCAGAAGGATCATTTGGTTGATGGACTGCTTTCCGTTTATCATTTTTAGGAGGTTGCCTGTTTTGCCTCTGGTGCTGCAGGTCAGGGCAGACGCATCTTGCAGGTAGCCACCGTACCCCAGTATCTGTGGAAACGCAAGCATACCCACGACCCCAAGTAATAAGCTCACACGGGCCTTCCCACTTGTTAGTGACAAGGTCTCGTACTCAGACTTTTGCTCGAGGCAGGTGCATCTCGCCTGAAGACTGCAATGAGAGAAAATGATTCAAAATAACAGGATTATTTGAATTTGGTGGCACTGTAAGGTGATTAATTGTATATAGAGCCTTTTCTAATTGGCTCTGTGGGGTTTCTCCATGCATTCCCCCTTTTTGTTTATCCAAAACACACTTCAAGGTACCATGAGCACGTTCAACGATGGCTTGGCCAGTAGGGGAATGTGGAATGCCAAAACTATGGTCTACATCCCATAGGTGCAAAAACTGCCGCGTCTTCTGTGAAGCATAGGCAGGGCCATTATCGGTCTTCGCAGAAGAAGGCACGCCCAGGACCGCAAAAGCCAATTTCCAATGGGCAATGACATCGCGGCCTTTCTCTCCAGTGTGAGCAGACGCCCACGTGGCTGAGGAGAAAGTGTCGATGGACACGTGCACATACTTAAATCTGCCAAATTCAGGGATATGCGTTACATCCGTCTGCCAAAGCTGCAAGGCCTTTAGGCCTCTGGGGTTTACCCCGGATGGCAGAGGTGCAGCAAGCCCGTGACAGTCAGCACAAGTGCTGACAATGTCACGAGCCTCAGTTGGCGTTAAATGAAATTGCTTCTGCAAGGTATGCGCACTTTGATGGAAGAAACCGTGCGATGCCTTGGCTTGAGCAATTTTGTCAGGCTGAGGCGCCACCCACGCAGGGTTGGCTAGCATGTCAGCCCTGGCATTACCTTCTGTTATGAAACCTGGCAAATTGGTGACTTCGAATATGCAGAATGTAATATGGATGCACTCGAGCTTGAATCACACACCACAAAGTTTTCAATAGTGAAAACAGAGCCGTATTATTGACTTCTTTCAGAAGTGAGCAATCTAAGTGTTGGGTTATGTCTGCTACATAAGCAGAGTCGGTGACCAAATTCAAAGGTACCCGAGAGAACTGCTGAAAAGCCATGGCAACAGCCCTCAGTTCAACCAGCTGGGCAGAGCCTGACTCATGGCCTTCCAGCACCTGCCACTCAGATTCCTCTTTCCAGGTAACAATGGCTTTCCCACTCTTTCCAGAACCATCAGTGAAGACGGTGGGTCCTTGCACTGGCACCCGACTATTTTTGGCCGCAAGGTGAGGCTGGTCGATTTTGCCAACTGCAGTAATTTATGGCTGGGCAGATGATAAGCAATCTGCCCCGAAAAGTTCTGCAGCACACTTTGCAAAGGAGCGCTGTTGGTAAGGCTCCACTCAAAGTGTTCCTGCTGTACTGGAAGAACAATTGTTGCAGGATCCGCTGCCATTAATTGCAAGCACTGTTGACGRCATTTGATTATYAGACAAGCGATCAATTCAAACAACGTGGGTGCTGTCTTTTTCGGCTGATGAGGCAAAAAGACCCATTCCAGGATATGCAAAGGGTCTGGCCATTGTTTATTCCACTGGCCAATGATACCTGTAGGATGAAGATCTGGAGTGGTAATGAAAACAGTGATATCAATGGAGGGATCCACTTGATAAACCTGACAAGCAGAAACAGCCTGTTGGACCTCCTCCAGCGCTCGTCGCACTTCAGGAGTCAATTCCGAGGTGAATTCAACTCGGGGTCCCCCTTTAAAATATTAAAAAGCGGGGAAAGTTGCGTCATGGTCAGCCCTAAGTAAGGACGTAACCAATTGATGATACCCAGCAATTTCTGAGCATCATTCAGGGTCTTAATAGAATCCGAGAATTGCACCTCTTGGTGGTGTATGGTTTGATCTAAGATTTTGACTCCTAGATATTTCCAAGGAGGATGCTGTTGAACTTTCTCCGGAGTCACTTGCAATCCATAAGAATGCAGAGCAGCGAGCAACAGAGGCTATATCCTCAGCAGCTCGTCCTAGGTGGATGCCACCACCAGGATATCATCCATATAATGGTAGCAGTATGCATCAGGAAACTGCTCCCGGACTCTGGACAAAGCCTGAGTGACATACCACTGACAGATAGTCGGGCTGTTCCTCATGCCCTGAGGGAGAACTTTCCACTGATACCTCTTCACAGGTTTGGCATAGTTTACTGCAGGCACAGTAAATGCAAATTTAGGTTTGTCATTGGGATGTAAAGGAATCGTGAAAAAGCAATCCTTCAAATCAATGATCAAGATTTCCCACCCTGTTGGGAGCATGGTGGGTGAGGGCATACCTGGCTGCAATGCCCCCATGTTTTCCATCACTGCATTGACTTCTCTGAGATCCTGTAACAATCTCCATTTCCCTGATTTTTTCTTAATCACGAAAACCAGGGTATTCCAGGGACTAGTAGAAGGCTCAGTGTGTCCCTGCTGTAGTTGTTCCTGAACTAATTGATGAAGGGCAACTAATTTCTCTTTTGGTAGGGGCCACTGAGGTTCCCAGACAGGTTTGTTTACTAGCCACTGCAAAGGCAGTGTAGGATACTGAGTGCCCTTCTGCACAGTGACCCCCATCAAAAATGCGTCCCAATCCGTACCCCCCAAGCCATCAATACATCCTGCCCCCAGAGGTTAAGTGGAGCTGTAGTGATATAGGGCCGAACCATAGCCGTTTGACCCTCTGCATTCTTTACCACTACAGGTCATTCACTTAAGTAGCTCTGTGTGGTTCCTCCCACACCTGCGATGGCCGACCCCGCAGGTGCCAAAGGCCATGTAGGAGGCCACGCGGAGGAGGAGATGATTGTCATGTCGGCGCCCGTGTCGATCAAACCTTGGAGCTCGATCTGGCGCGGACGAGCGTCTGGCAGGGTTAGGGTACGCGTCATCTGTGGCTGTTGGCTGGAGATGTTTGCGGTCCAGAAGATCTGTGGGAGTCCTGTAGATCCAAAGCCACCGTCCCCACGAGTGCGTTGTTCTGTCCTGGGAACACATGACTTAAAAGGCAAAAGTTGAGTGATGCGGGTCTTTTCAGGGATAGTAACAGGGGAGGTGGGTGTGGAAATCATAGCACAAATCTGGCCTGTGAAGTCACTGTCAATGACCCCCGGGTGTACAAAGATCCCTTGAAGGGTGACACTAGATCTCCCCACGAGCAATGCACTGTATCCCTGACCTAGGGTTCCAAATGCATCCAAGGGAACCTTATAAACATGACAGGATTCTAAGACAACTGTTGCTGTGGTGTGTACATCCACCCCAGCTGATCCCTGGGTACTGGCTCTAAGCTGGTTGAGTAGGCCTGTGTCGGTGCCACGCCCTGGGGAAGTATCTGTGTCAGAGGGTGTGCCTCTAGGCTGGCTGAGTAGGCCTGTGTCGGTGCCATGCCCTGGGGAAGCATTTGTGTCGGAGCGCAGTTCCTCTTTGCGCTCCTGATCAAGTTTCCCGAGTTAATCAGGAACTGATCATTGGCATGATACACAGATCTACAGTACTCTGCACAATGACCTTGTTTACCGCATCTCTTGCATTGGGAGCTTTCCTTGTTCTCCTTCCCCTTCTGTTTAGCCTGTTTCTGTTTGTTCTCAGCCTTAGACTGCCTTTTCCTACGATCGGGGTGTGCTTGAATAGGCTGCAGGACTGCCACCAAAGCAGACGATTTATAGTCTTCGGACCCCACCTTAGCACAGGCTTCAACCATATCTGTCAGTGTAGTGTCCCCTGGTAGAGCATTTATAATCTTTCTACACTCATCGTTGGCATTGTCTCTTGCTAATTGTTTGCACAATATCTGCCTTACCTCCACATCTTCAACCTGTTTCTCAAGGGCTTCGGCAATTTTTTCCCCAAAGGGTAAAAATTGCTCTTTTTGTCTCTGAGATATTTTTACATATTGTGTTTTAGGAGCAGCCATATCTATGCTTTTCAGTAAAGCTGCCATGCCAATCCTCTGGGCCTGTTCAAGGACCAGAGGATGCCAGGAGGCTTGGAGATCAGGATGGGAAAAGTAATTCATCCCCATAAGGGCTTCTACTCCCACCCCACATCTGGGATCGTCAGCAGCCGCATTCATATTTTGCATTGCAGCTTTTTCAGCCATCTTTCTCCAGTTCTGCTCAAAAACTGTGTACTGTACAGGTAGAAACAACACCTGACCCAGATGCTTGATATCATATGGAGCAAGCAGGTCGGTACTCAACACTCTAATAATTCACATGACTTCAGGAGAGCCAAGCCCATACTGTGCCACCTTAGACTGTAAATCCTGGAGCATCTTCCATGAAAATACAACATGTGAGATAGTTTGTCCTGTATTCGGGATAGCCTTGAAGACTGGGTAGGCTTGGGTGTTCCCTAGTGAGATGTCACCGTCGCTTTGATCTATTGGCATACCTTCCTGAGGGTCTGTGCCAACTGCTTGATCTTGCATAATTCCCTGTTCCTCCCCAGGTTTCCCTATCTTTTCTAACAGGTCCCAATCACCTTCCTCCAAAGCCTTCATCCTAACTTCCTCCCAAAAGTGTCTTGGATTCCTAGGGCGCACAGTCATCTGACACGATGGGAGGGTCCAGGAACGGCTCAGTCTCGCCTGCAGCCAGCGCCCGGGCAGTGCCTTCATCTCCCACTGTGGGTTAGGCGTGTCGTCTGTAGCACTGCTTGCTTTGCCGAGCAGAGGTGCTTCCGACAGCTGCATCTGTGTCATTGCCGCTTGTGCAGGCACCACGTGTGATGGAGCAGCTGTCTGAATAGGCGCTGTCATCTGCATGGGGGCTGGTGCAACCTGTCCCGTAATTACGTGCCCACCAGGCGCTGGCTGTGCCTGCAGCGCGGGGTCTGCTTGGGATGGGGGGAGCCGCCACCTGCGTAGCGTTCGCTTGTACCTGCAGCGCGGGATCTCCCTGGGGTGGGGGAAGAATTGCCGCCCGCGCTGCGTCAGGTGGGAATGCTCCCTGTGGGGGGGCTGTGGCTGCTCCCTGTTGCCTAGGAAACGCCGCTTGGGCTGGCTGTGAGGCGTCGGGTGGAAACGCTCTCTGTGGGGGGGCCGCCGCTTGGGCTGCGTAGGCTGGTACCACCCCCGGTGGGGCGGTCGGAGCCGCCCCCGTCGCATGGCAACGGGGAGCGGCTGAACTGTCTGCAGCGCGTCTCATAGGGGAGTCAGATCTTGAAGCAGCCCTCTGGTTTCCTGTAGTACCGCGAGCAGCTCGGCAGAGGAGCCTTGTTCAGCCGCGCCGGATGGCTGGGCGGTATAGTGCCGGGATGTAGGCACATGTGCGGAGTATCCAGGCAGCGCGGACGCGGCTGGAAGGGGGCTGAGCGTGCCAGGCGCGGTCGCGAAGGGATTGGGAGTCGGCAGCGCAGGCGCGTGCGCGGAGGGGCCTGTCCCCGGCAGGGCGGCGAGGGGCTGCCCCGCCCCGCCGAGCGCCGAGGTCGGCTGTTGTGGACATGGTGAAAGACAGAAGCCAGCTGCACCTGGCAAAGCATCAGCCGCGTGGGCCATCTGTGGAAGCGGAGGAGCTGTAGGAACCACCGCTCCAAGAAGGCCAGCCAGGGGTGCTGTTCCGGACGCAGGATGAAAGCCCGGGGCGAATGGGGGAGGCCGTGCCGTGAAGGAAGAGGCTGGGGAGGGCATGGAAGAGGAGGGGGGGGTGGTGTGGGCTGCCCCCGCTGCGCATCTGCCCTCGCGGGCTGCTCCGCGGGGGTTGGGTATCTCGGCACAATAAGGCCAGACGGAGACGGGTACACAGGTGGTACATAATCGCGGGGTGAAAAATAGGATCTCTTCACCAGCTCCCTGACTCCCCTACGCCCTGACGGGACTGGGGACACGTGAGCGGTCTCTGTTCCTGGCTGTGCCGGGAATGGCGCTGGCGATGGCGCCGGGGACGGCTCGGCGGACCCCGGATCGACCCTGTTCCGTGGCTCTGCAGCCTCCAATGGGTTTGGCCCCTCAGAAGTTGCATCCCCCTCAGAACCCTCCGGTCTGGGGGATCCTCTGGCTTCCTCTCCTACTGTAAACCGTAATAATAGATCATACAGAATACACCAGTCTCGGAGTAGGTGGGTCACGTTTTCTTCTCTATAGGTAAATTCATTAAAGAGGCTGTCCCCCAGAGTTTGCCATGCTTCCAAGTTAAACGCGCTATGTCCGCGGGAAAGCCGTGTAACTCCGCCCAAGTCAGCAGCTGCATCCGACATGTTAGTTTTCGTAAAATTCAGCACCCCTTTCCAAGCAGAAAACACTGTGCTTTCCTTTGAGCTTCTCTGCCCCATTTTTCCAGGTCCTGTCTAAAACCTCTATGCCTGGGTCAAGGCTCTGTCCCGTAGCCCCGAGGGGGGGGGTTGGGGGAGGGGACTTTGTTCCCGTATCGACGTACCGTCCTGTAGAGGAGACGAGGTGTCCCGGTTTGGTCTGGAAGCACGTCGGGGTCACCAGATGTGGCCGTTGTATCAAGGCGGGCGGAGAAGAACACAAAATACAATCCAAGGAGTACGCGAAAAGGGTGGCAAAAGTGGTATTATTTATTAATATACTGACCTCTTTATACCTTAGTACACCTGAATGCCATAAGGTCATTGGTCCCTTGACCATCCACCTCTCAGGATGATTGGTTAGATCCAACTACACCTTATTGAAAATATTTTTCCAAACATGCAATAACAATACTACATAACAACTCACAGGTGCACGATAAGATGTTTTTCTAAAAGAAAGCAACTTGCTGTTTTCCATAGCTTTCTATGGGAAAGAACAGCTTCTCACAGAATACAAGAAGTTGGAAAATTCCTCTGCCAAAGCTTTTCAGTATCTATAGTCACTGATATTGTTGGGGGTTTAAGGTCTTTCAGGAAATTTTTTTTGTCCCATCTGAAAAGGAGACTCTGTGAGGGGAAGGGGTTGTCTAGGAAACAAATGGGAGTAGTTAAGAAACAAAAGAACATGGTCAAGCACTCCCATATGCCACAATGATTGCCCAGCCAGAGAAACAGAGCTCGGGAGTTGCAGAGTAATACTGTGAGAGGTCAGGGAATCAGACTTGGCTGGAGGGAGTGGGGGTTGGGATCTGTCTCTTTTCAGCTTGGAAGTCAGGGAAGGCAGTCATGTGCGGTGCGGGGAGCGAGTGCCGATTTGTCCTGAGAACAGTGCTACGTTGTGACTGGCTCCTGATCGAGGATTGGCTGTCTCTGCTGTCCCTGCTGCTGCTGGGGCTGCTGCTACACTGTAGTTCGCCATCTGCCCCTTGGTCTGCCTGCCTCTGGTTGTTCCAGCCGCTGCTCTGAGGATACTGCTGTGGTCCAGCTCACTGCTTGGAGTGCTCCCTGTGAGTTTTGAAAGGGGAGCCATCTCCCCTCTCACCCGAGACACCCCTGCAACATGGAAAAATCGCCACGCTCCAGCCACAGCACCCCCTGCAGCCACAGGGAATCATCCCACCTGCTCTGCCTCACCAGGGCCTGTCAGCGTCCTCTGCAGCCTCAGGGGAGTCACTGCAGCCTCTCTGCCTCAACACGAGAAAACAGCACCCTCTGCTGGTTGTGCCCATAACTACACCTAAAAGGGAAATTGCTCAACGGGTGAGAAAAAGGCTGTTATTGGGTTTTCTGGTTTTGTTTTTGTTGCTGTTGCTCTTTTGCCTTTTTCTTTGGGAGCGGCTTACAACAAGTCTAAGAGAGAGGTTTTTTCACAGAGACAGACTGCAGGAGCACCATCATAGAATGCCCTGTAAGACCATGGAGGAAGGGATACAATGCCTGAGAGGAATGGCAGTAGTAGAGATAATTTTTGGAAGGGACGGACAACACAATAATGATCCTGACAAGGTCAGGTGCACATCGCAAATGTGGTGGAGTCTTGCACATCAGGAGCCATCTGAATACTCCAGCTTCATGGCAGCAATGCATTTTGAGGACAACCAAGAGACAGTGGGTTCCATAGCAAGCAAACTCAGGAATTATGAGAACATGGTCCATGGCCTGATGCAGACTCACGTCTCTGCTGTGGTTGAGAGTCTCAAGGATGAACAGGAAAACTTCAGAGAGGAGATGAGGAAGGAGATCAGGGAGAAAAATTTCCATGTGGCACCAGTGTGAATCAGAGGCCCGGATGTCAGAGCCCAGTGTCCCCCAGCTTGGAAGAGGGAGTACACCCCATGAGCTGACCAGTGGTTCTTCCTGTGTGAGCATGGGGAAGATATGAGAAGGTGAGATGGAAAGCCCACTTCTGTCCTGGCAGCACGGGTGCGTAAACTCAAGGAAGAAACCACTAATAGAGTTCCACCAGAAGGAATGTAGCTCCAGTTTCCCATAGCCGAGCTGCCAGGAATAACAGAAAGGAAGATGACATGTCTGAGCCCCTTGAAGGGACATCCAGAATGTGTGCCCAGGGAGGGAAAAATTGCCAGGACTAGAGGGGCCATGCCTCTAGCCAGGTAGAGGCCGGAGAAATTGTGGTCTTTTGGACAGTGTGGATCCAAAGGCCTGGCACATCAGAACCACAGAAATATGAGGCTTTGGTAGACACTGGTGCACAGTGTACTTTAATACCATTGGGACATGTGGGGGCAGAACTCGTTTCTATTGCTGGGGTGAAAGGGGGATCGCAGCAGTTGACTCTGCTGGAAGCTGAGGTGAGCTTGACTGGGAAGGAGTGGAAGAAACACCCTATTGTGACTGGTCCAGAGGTCCTGGTGTATTCTTGGCATAGATTTCCTCCAGAGTGGTTATTAATAAAAGGACTCAAGTGGGCTTTTGGGATAGCTGCTGTGGAGACAGAGGGCATTAGGCAATTGAACACCTGATATGCTAAGGCCTGAAAAGCAGGCCTAAGCCTGAGTTGACTTACCAGATGAATCTTGAGCATGATGCTATTAATACCATTGTAAGAGACGGTCCGAAAATCCCTCATCTGCCTCACGATCATCGACAAGGACAGAGACTGAAAACCCAAAAAACTCCATAGGGAAAAGAGGACTTTTGCAAAGAAGTCCTGGCCTGGCCGAGGKGGGATGTTTGCCAAGTGTTGCCTGTGGGTGCGCCCACCGAGGACTGGTTCCCCCTTTCTCTCTGTCTCTGTACGTGCAGCCGCTGAGGACTGGTATGCATTGCTGAGGAAAGTAGTACAGGTCATGATAACCTGTCTTGTACACCCACTATGGATTTCCTCATCTCCTGGCCAGTTGCCTTCTTCCCCCGTGGGTGCGCCTGCTGAGGGCATTCCTGAGGATTTCCTCACCTCCTGGCCAGCTGCCCCCCTATTCCCCCCGTTTTCGGACTCTATAAATTTACCACGATGAGCACTCCCCACGGACGACGACGAGTCTATTGGCCGGACCACGAGGACATCGTCTCATCTGTTGGTAGCTATCCCCCCCTTCTCTCTCTCTCTCTCTATACTTTGTTTCTTTATATCTCTCTCCCCTCTATCGCATAATCGTGTTGTTGGCACTCAATAAAAGTGCACTGTTGATGAAAATTGAAATCCCCGTTGTGTCTTTTGCACTCCTGAGATCGGTGATAGAACCATCACRACCCCCGCTCACATTAGCGGATCGTGACAACCATCAAGGTTCTTTAGTTAAAAATAGATGATGAAAACATTTATATTAGTTGTTCTTAATGCCAAACTGGCTGTTGTGGAGACATTTGTATAACTTTGTGTAAGATCTATTAGGAGAAATCCTCCCAACCAATATCCCTAGAGGCTTGTCAGTAGAATATTTTAGACAAAACCCTCCCAGCCTTGGCCTGGGCTCTAGCCAAGCCCTGGCCCCAGCTGGTCAGGAAGTGTGCCATCAGAATCAGATGTTTTCCACACAAAAAGGTAAACAAGTCATTCGGACTTGTCAATTTGGGCCTATAAAAGCTGAACCCCTTTGTGGGCAAATCAGAGACCTCACCTACAGGTGGATGTACTGCTTAATATTTTCCCAATTGCTGGGAAGGGTTCTCCAGGTCCTCGCTGTGAAACGGGGCTCCCCAGCAATTGCAGACTCTGGATAAAAGTAAAGTATTTAGACAATTTGTGATGTATCTTTCTCAATCACTATTCTCTCTCTCGTATAGTAATGATTAGATGCATTACCTTGCTTATTTTTGCTTGTTGCTAAAGCTGAGTGAGTAATAAGCTTACTGTTTTATTAAATGTATCCTTCTACTTCTGTGTTGCCTCAAAATTAAAAGTAAAATAAGACCATTCTTTCCATTAGGGTCTGTGTTCATTCTATCGCCCCTGTCGATTGGCAAAACAACACCTTGCCTGGACTGTCAGAAAATCCTTCTGTGGTAGGACTCTTGAAGGTAGAACAACAACAAGCATTGATTGCCACCTCAACAGTGCATCGCCAGCAGTACTGAAGGAATTGAGATTCCATGATCCCCATTCACAAGATGATCCATGAGCTGGAGAGCCAAGGAGTGGTCAGCAAGGCCCACTCACCCTTCAACAGCCCCATTTGGCCTGTGCCCAAATCTGATGGGGAATGGTGATTGACAGTGGACTGTTGTGGCTTGAATGAAGTTCCCCCACCACTGAGTGCTGCTGTGCCAGAAATGCTGGAGAGAGGAGCATGCAGTATATGTGGAACCAATTGCCCCAGGGGTGGAAGGACAGTCCCACCATCTGTCATGGACTGATCCAGGCTGCACTAGAGAAGGGTGAGGCTCCAGAACATCTGCAATACATTGATGACATCATCATGTGGGGGAACACAGCAATGCAAGTATTTGAGAATCATCCAGGTTCTCCTGGAAGCTGGTTTTTCCATCAAAAAGAGTAAGGTCAAGGGACCTGCCCAAGAAATCCAGTTCCTGGGAGTGAAGTGGCAAGACTGACAGCATCGCATACCCACCAAGGTCATAAAAAGATCAAAGTGATGTCTTTGCCAACCAGCAATAAGGAAATGCAAGCTTTCCTCGGCGCCATAAGTTTCTGGAGAATGCACATTTCTGAGTACAATCAGATCGTAAACCCTCTTTACCTGGTAACCCAAAAGAATGATTTCCACTGGGGCTCTGAAGAGCAACAAGTCTTTGCCGAGATCAAGCATGAGATTGCTCATGTGGTAGCCCTTGGCCCAGTCAGGACAGGACCAGAGGTGAAGAATGTGCTTTACTCTGCAGCCGAGAACAATGGTCTTTCCTGGAGCCTCTGGCAGAAGGTGCCTGGTGAGACTTGGGGCCAACCACTTCGATTCTGGAGCTGAAGTTACAGAGGGTCTGAAGCCAACTACACCCTGATGGAGAAAGAGATCCTGGCAGCCTATGAAGGAGTTCAAACTGCCTCAGAGGTGATTGGCACAGCAGCACTTCTCCTGGCACTCCAACTACCAGTGCTGGGGTGGATGTTCAAAGGAAAGGTTCCCTCTACCCATCACACCACCAACGCTACATGGAGTAAGTGGATTGCCTTGATTACACAGAGCACCCATATTGGAAACCTGAATCACCCTGGGATCTTGGAAATAATCACGAATTGGCCTGAAGGTGAGAACTTTGGTCTGACAAATGAAGAGGAGCAGGAACAGGTGACATGCTGAGGAAGTTCCACCGTACAACCAGCTGCCAACAGAGGAAACACGCTCTTTTCACTGACGGTTCCTGTCGCCTTGTGGGGGCAAACCTAAAATGGAAAGCAGCCGTATGGATCCCCATGCGACAAGTCGCAGAAGCTACCGAAGAAGGTGGATGGAGCCAATTTGCAGAAATCAAAGCCATCCAGTTAGCACTGGACATTGCAGCGCGAGAGAAGTGGCCAAAAATTTACCTCTACACTGACTCATGGATGGTAGCAAACACTCTTTGGGGCTGGCTGGAAAGGTGGAAAAGGGCCAATTGGAAAAATAGAGGAAAACCAATCTGGGCTGCTGAGGAATGGCAAGACATTGCCACTCATGTAGAGAAGCTGACTGTGAAAGTCGGCCACGTGGATGCCCATGTGTCCAAGAGTCGGGCTAATGAGGAGCACCGCAACAATGAACAGATGGATCAGGCTGCAAAAATCAAGGAGTCACAGATAGATTTGGATTGGCAACACAAGGGAGAGTTGTTTTTAGCTTGATGGGCCCATGATGCCACCTATAGGTGGGCACAAGACTGAGGGGTGGATTTGACCATGGACAGTATCTCACACATTATCCAGGATTGTGAGACATGCACTGCAATCAAGCAGGCCAAGTGGGTAAAACCCCGTTTGTATGGGGGGGTGGTGGTCCAAATATAAGTATGGGGAGGCCTGGCAGATTGATTACATCACAGTGCCGCAAAGCTGCCAAGGCAAGCGTTACGTGCTCACAATGGTAGAAGCAACCACTGGACAGCTGGAGACGTACCCTGTGCCTCACACCACTGCCTGGAACACCATCTTGAGCCTTGAAAAGCAAGTCCTGTGGAGGCATGGTATCCCCGAGGTAACTGAGTCAGACAACAGGACTCATTTCAAGAATAGCCTTATAAACACCTAGGCTAGAGAACATGGTATTGAGTGGGTGAACCACATTCCTTACTATGCACCAGCTGCTGGGAAAGTTGAGCAGTGCAATGGACTATTAAAAACAACATTGAAGGCAATGGGGGGTGGGACCTTCAAGCAGTAGGATCTCCATTAAGCAAAGGCTACATCGTTGGTTAACACCAGAGGTTCCACTAACCGAGCTGGCCCTGCCCAAACCAAACCCCTGCTTATAGGAGATGGAGATAAAGTTCTGGTGGTGCATATGAGAGGTATGTTAGCAAAGACTGTCTGGATTAAGTCTGCCTAGAGCAAAGACAAACCCATCTGTGGGGCTGTCTTTGCTCAGGGACCCAGTTGCACTTGCTAAGTGATGCAGAGGGATGGAGAAACATGATGTATACCTCAAGGGGACCTTCTTTTGGGGTGAACTGTCCATGACACTGTGCCTGTATCCATATCTGCATGCATATATGTATATAATTATGGTAATGCATGTATGTATATAGTTTAAAAGTCTAAGTTCGATATAACATGTTGGTATGGAAAAAAATTTGGGGTGGATAATGTTGGGGCTTAGGTTTTTTCAGGGAATTTCTTCCCATTTGTTTTCAGGGAGATGGTAGACAGCAATTAAGAGACAAAAGGAGGAGCTGAGTGCCTTGACATACAGTTGAAATGGTTCTGGGGGAGGGGGGGACGGGGTTGTTTTGGCAGTTTCTTAACTGGGGGTAGTCAGTCTTTGCCTGGTTTTGGAGAGGAGACAGTTGTGGTTTGGGGTGCTGGATTTCTCCTGCTCAGGGGGGCTCGGTACTGCTGCCAAATTCTCCTTGCTGCTTCTCCTTACTGTTGGTAAGCCTGCTGCTTGCAGGAGCGGCCTGCTGACTGGGACTTTTCAGCACTTGCCATCGCCCGGAGACCTTCATCATCTGCGTGGGTGTTTCAGGGGAAACCAGGCCCCCACCTCCTCCCTCTCTCTGGAGAGAGGGTCCCAACTGCTGGTTTACTGTAACCTCAGCTGCTGCCATCACCAGGGTACCTCACCAGACACATGAGAGCCTGGGGAAAACCAAAAGCCCCCTCCACCTTGTCTCTCTCTCTGAGGCCGCCATTACCCCTGGTTAGGCTCAAGGCTTGCAACAAGCAGCCCTCTGAAGCTGCTTGAGCCCACAGCATCCCCTGAAGCTGCAGAGGARTCACTGCAGCCTCTCTGCCTCACACGAGCCAACAGCGCTTCCTGCCRGTTGTGGTTGTAACTACACCAAAGGGGAAATTGTTTAATGGGAGGGAAAAGGCAGTTATTTGGCTTTTTTTATGTTGCTGTTGCTGTTGTTGCTGTTGTTTGTCTGTCTTGTTATACATGTGTGTATATATATATATATTCTAGTTAAGAACCGTTATTCCTTTTCCCATATCTTTGCCTGAAAGCCCCATAATTTCAAAGTTATAATAATTTGGACAGAGTGGATAATTTTTCCATTCCAGGAAGGTTCCCACCTTCCTTGGCAGACATCTGTCTTTTAAACCAGGACAAGGACCTAAGAAATATTAAAGAGCATGTGATAATTTCACATCCAGTGGTACCAGGTCTATCATCCATTTTATTACAAATTCCATATTGGGCAAGAGTATTTACAGTCATAGATTTAACCACTGCATTTTTTAGTATCCCAATTGAAGAAGAAAGCCAGCTTTTGTTTGCTTTCACTTGGGAAAGTGTCTTGGTTGAAGACAATTTAAGAGGTAGACACTCTGGAATGAGTTACCTCCCCTTATAGTTTTAACCAATCCATTTCCACCATGTCCTGGGTTAGTTATATATTCTTTACCACGCACAAAAGCTGGATAAATTTCATAATTACACACCTGGGACTCCTTATCTCAACTGAGATAAGCACTCCAACTGACAGGAAGCACTACCCACCCTGGTTATCTGATCTCAGGTAATGGCCCATTAGCACCACCCAGCCTGACTAATTAGCCTGAACCCCTCGGGAACATTTCGGAGGACCCTAGGACTCCTCCAAGCTCATTACCGAAACAACCAATAGAACATCGGGAAGATCCTCTTCCATTGTGAAAGTCCCCGCCCCTGGGGGAGGTGCCAGCCAAGAAGTACAGCATAAAACAAGGGTTTTGGATGGGAGAAGATACCCTCGACTCGACGGGACTCAGCTCTCGGGACTCCACTCTTGACGAGACTCTCAACTCGACTAGACTCCACTCCTCAGAATTGGATTCAGCTAGCTACTCCACTCCACTCCTCGGAATTGGACTCAGCTACTCCACTCCACTACCGGGACTGGATTACCAGGCCTTCCTGCAGGACCAGTGCCTAGCTGGACTGCACAGCTACCACCCAGGTCAACAGGGTATCAGGTTGTACCGTGACTGTCGGTTTGTTTAAGCCCATGTTTCTGTATTACTGCATTTATTTTAACCTTTTTTATTAAAATTGTAATTTTGACCTAACATCTCTCGAGGTATTCGATGTGGGGTTAATTTCCCCTGCTGGTTTACAGCCAAACCAGCACACACCAATAAGGAGAAATTAAATACAAATAGATATAAGTGAAAAAATAACAGTTTACTAACCGCAAAACAGCAACAGGCAAAAAATAAATAATCACTAGATACAAAATTGCTAAATCTCACAAATTCCCCGGGAACAAAGAGAAACTCAAAATGGCGTAATACCCCCCCTTTCCCAATATGGCAGCTCCCACAGCTGACCTCGTGGCCCAAAAGACAAAGGGAAAATGGTGACCACTCCCCCCCACCCCCAAGATTGGACTCTTTGCAGGAAACCACGTAGTCTGAGAGACAAAGGGAAAAGATGGAGGACAAAAACCCTCCCAGGAAAGTCGAAGCTTAGGAAGCAGTTCTAGTGGCAGAAGGGAATTGCCAGCCTGTGTGGGGTCAGTGCTGCCACTGGCTGCTTCCTCCTGCCACCTGCTGCACTCTGCTGGTGTTGGCGCTGCTGTTTTCTGGGCCGCTGGGGTGTGTGTGTAAGAAACGGCCTCTCAGCACTGTCGCGGCATGGCTCCAGACCAGCTCAAGCTTCATGCTGCTGACAGGGTTTGTAAAATTCACTCTGAAACACTTTCCGGTTGTGAAATGCAGCTACTGTTGCAGGTAGAGGCAAGAAGAAGCCAAGAGTCAAGGCAAATGGCAAGAGAGACATCTGCCTGGGCACCCCAACCTTAAAAGGGACTGGGACTCCCCACCTTGCAATTCTGTTTCTGTCTGCAGGGTCTTAAAGAGACAGTAACAATTTTTGGGCACAGTTAGATATGGAATAGAATAACATTTTGGATTACCCAGAACAGAAGGGAAACAGCTAACTTGGACAAGGTTGCCTCAGGGCTTTGTGGGAGCACCAACTTTATTTTCACAAATATTGAAAACAGATTTGGAAGATGTGCAACTACCCAGACATTCAGTGTTAGTAAACTATGTGGATGATTTATTGATAGTGAGCAATTCAAAATATAACAGTTTGGTAGATACTGTACACTGATGTACAGAATTGGCTGAAAAAGGACACTGTGCATTTCTATCTAAATTACAGCTTTGTCAAACAGAAGTAAAATATTTGGGATTTATCCTAAGAGAAGGGCAGAGGTTAATAGATCCAGAGAGAATTCAAGCAAGCATAGATTTACCACAGCCAGTAACAAAAAAGCAGTTAAGGCCTTTTTTAAGACAAGTAGGATTCTGTAGACCATGGATTCTGGAGCTGGGAGAGTTAATTAAACCCTTAACTGAAGCCACAAACCAGGAAGAAATGGAACCTTTAATGTGTGCTTCCAGAAAGACAGTGAGCATTTGAAACTCTCAAGAAAACTTTAATGACTGCACCGGCATTAGATTTGCCAGACTATACTGTCTTTTTATTTGTATACTGTGGTAGGTTGACCCTGGCTGGATGCCAGGTGTCCACCAAATCCATCTTTCACTCCCCCATCTCAGTTGGACAGGGGAGAGAAAATAAGATGGAAAACAGCTGATAGGTTGAGATAGGGCAGTTTACTAAAGCAAAAGTAAAAGGTTGTGTGTTGTAAATTATATAAAAATAAATAAGCCGGAGGGCTTGGCTCCAGGGCGCCGGGCCGTGCTCCTCACCGACGCTGGGACCTTAACCCGAGGGGCTTTGCTACCCCACCGGGAGGGGGTGGTTGTCTCRCCCAGAGGTTGTCCCACTCAGCAGGAGTCTGTCGCCGGACGCCGATGAAAGACAGGAGCCAGAGGCGAGAGGTGAAGGGCAAAGGGAGTGGGGTTTCCCTGCTCTCTCCTTTATTAGGGAGGGAACAAAGGAACGGGGATCCGGGCAGGAGAAAGCCTGAGGGAGAATTCCCCAGAGCTCAGGGTAGCATCAGCTTATAAGGAAAGACCAAAGGGGAGGAGTAAAGGGGTAACAACCAATGGGAAGTAGGGTAAGGGGAGGATCTGAGGGTACAACAACAAATCAGAGCAATAAGGGGGTGGATACAAAAGACTTCAACCAATGGGGCGTCGAATATAACAGAACTTTCCAGAACAGGGGGTAGGAYTTAACTCAAAACTGACAGTTCTGCCCTTGCTCTAATGCACTCGCAAGGGGAGAGAGAGAGGGGGTGGGGATCAGACRTCCATCTCATCCTCCGACTCCTCCTCCTCCGGGAAGGAGGGCTCCACATCAGAGGTGATGTCATCAAAGCTGGCCATAGCCACTTGTGGAGAATCACCCACCACAGTTGTGAGTGCACAAGCAAAAAAACCCAATAAATTATTCTCTACTTCCCCCCAGCAAGTGATATTCATACGCTTCCGGGGAAGTAGGATGTCAGCACGCATAGCAGTTGCTCTGGAAGGCAAATGTTGTAAATAATGAATGCCCTCCTGTCCCCTTACTACTCCTTTTCTTAGCTTTTATATTTAAGCTGACATATGGTATGGAATATCCCTTTGGTTAATTTGGGTCAGCTCTCCCGGTTGTGTCCCCTCCTGAGATCTTGCCCACCTTCAGCCTACTGATGGAGGGGTAATGTTGGAGAGACAGAGCTGATGCTGTGGCAGCACTGCTCAGCAGTAGCCAAAACACTGGTTTGTTATCACCACCTTTCTAGCTCCCAATGCAAAGCACAGCACTGTGAGGGCTGCTATAGGAAAAGGAACTCCAGCTCAGCCAGACCCAATACATATACACATGAGAGAAAGGGAGTAGCTGGTAGAGTTGATGCCTTAAGATTTGCTTTTTATACATTTTTCATATATTCATAGCTCTGTAGACTACTGTTGCATAGTTATATAGCTCCTAGTACCCCTTCTGTTAGATTTTAGGACAATAAGGTAACCTCACACATTCCTGAAATATTGTTTGGTCATACTGTCAAGGAGAGAACATTTTGTTTTCGTAACCAGAATCTGAGAAGACAAACAAGAAATAAGGCAAAGAAGCCCCTGGGCTGAAGTCAATGGGGCAGAACCCAGGGGCTAGCTGACCTAATGGACTGCTCTTTAATTGGACTATATTCGATTCATATGATAATTTGTTAGACTTATAAAAGCTGTAGAAACCCCCATGCCAAGCATGCATATAGCCACATTATGCACCTGAAAGCTTTCAATAAAAGGATCTGCTTTTTATCTTACTATTGTAATACAGTTACAAAGTTTTATCTTCTCTGTTAAAGGCATCACTTTCTGGCGACACCCAGGTGGGACTGAGACCTTGTGACTTCTCTGGGCAACCTGTGAGGAACTCTTCTTTTTTGCTGGCACTTTCAAACTTCTGGAGGGTTTCCTGCAACCCATTCCAAGGTCTTAAGATGCCCATGCATACCAAAGGTAACATAAAAAGCAGTTCTTTGTGGTAGTTGCTTGCTAGCAACTCTGCTTGCTTGTTTGTCTGTTTGTTTTAAGGTTTGCCCCGGGGCGATGGAGGTTCACAGCACACGAGTGTGTGTGTGGGGGGGGTGTGTGTGTGTGTGTGTGTGGTTTGTTTGGTGGGGGAAGGCAAATAACTCCCCAGAGGTTTTTGCATTTAGCATGTGCAGGTTTTGGTTTTTGTGTTCGCCCGGGGAAGCACAGCTTTTGGGTTGGCCTGGGCAGTTTTTCAGAGGAGCTGGGTCTGGCCCGGCCCAGCAGGAGGTGTGAGAAGGACGAGAGGTGCCCAGTACCTCCTCTATTGTAGTGAACATGGGGTGTATTCTGTCCGCGGAAAGAGATATCTGAGACATCAGCATGTTGAAGCTGGGCAGTCCTGAGGGAAACCAAGCAGTTGTGACTGCGGTCTCGGGGCTGGAGGCCGTTTATTTATCCACCGTTGCATTGGCAAGTAACCTGGCTGCGGCTGAAAAGGGGGGCGAAGGAGAGAGAGCCCGTGAGGTCAATGGGGCTGAGGCCAGGGCCGGGGCTGGGCCCAGGGCCAGGGCCACCATGGCTGCCTGCCTTGGGGCTGCTGGGCCAGCCACTGTCACCGCGTGGCCTCATCCAGCTGGATGGTCAGTGGCCGCAACCTTCCTAGAAGCCTCACGCTTGTCCGGCGGTGCCTCGGTGCGGTGTGCAGCAGCCGGTGGGAAAGGCACAGTGCCGTGCCTTCCACCCGCTAATCCCACTAGCGCAGGTGGTTAAGTAGGCAGTCGCACAGCCGACACCTTAAGACAGGAATAAAGAGTCGGAGGTGGACTCTCCTTATGATGTTCCACAGAAGATGTTTATTCTTGAAGGGTCAGGGAAGGAGAGCCAAAAGAACAGGGTGACACAAGGTTTTATACAGCACAGACAAGGGGTGGAGAGAACACTGAGGGCCAATCAYRTTAGGGTTAGKGGGAGGASAAAAGGYGGGGTRGCAGTAYRYAAACCAATAAGGGTAGGCGAGGGGAGGAGCAGGGGAACAAAGCCAATGGGGCGTCGAGTGAGGGAGAACATTCTGGAACATAACCATATACAGAACATATATTGACAAGGATAAACCAAATGAATGGGGGAGCATACTACTCCAAGGCCTGGGTGGGAGAGACCTTCCTTCTTACCACAATCCAGGGGGAGATCCTGGACCTCGGAGCCTTTACTTAATACAACACCTGGGCTCCCTGGCCCCACTGGCTCCTCGGTTACTTGTGTGGCTGGCCTATCCTCCGCAGCACCTCCAGCTGCAGGCTAAGCCACCACCATAAGCCGCCACTGTGCGGCCACAGCCCGGCCCACCTACTACCCCCGGGGCCCCCCCATACCGGGAATGTGAGATTTGCGGGTGGTGATGCGGCCCCCGTGGGTGGTTCCATTTCTCCTGCCGTTTCCGTGGGAGGTGGAAGCAGGGGCGGGGCTGTGCCACCCCGATGGGTTGATGTCATTCTTGTGGGCTGGGCTGCTACAGCTGCCGTGGTAGGCAGGGGCAGCTGTAGACATGGGCGGCCATTCCTGCGCTGCTGTGTGCACACTGCAGGAACGGGGCTACCCTGTCTGATCCTATCTCAGTCACCCGAGAGGGGAAGGTGGAGTCCAGCCACGGGCCGGTTGCCTGGCCTGTCAGAATCAGTTTAGTTTTTACAAGACACATTAGATCTGTCTTAATGTGCACTTTGGAAGTAGTTGGTACCATAAGGGTAAGCAAAACAAAACCTTTGAAGTTTAAATTGGGAAAACACTGGGTGACTCACCAATTAATCTATGCCAAACTATCTCAAACTTTTATTGGGTAGAGATCTACTGGAGAAATTAGTAGAGACTAAATTTTGCAAAGGGGTGAGAATAGCAGATGATTTAGTGTGGCTTATTGTGTTAGATCTCAAAGATGCCTTCTTTTTCCTTCCTGTGAATGAGAACAGTCAAGAAGTTTATACTTTTGAGTGGGAAAATCCTGAAATAGGGAAAAGAAGTGTCCTGGTTTGAAAGACAGGTGTCTGTCAATGAAGGTGGGAAACCTTCCTTGGATAGAGGATGACCCCTCCTCCCTCCTCCGAATTACTGTACCTTTGAAATTACGGGGCTCTCAGGCAAAGATGTGGTAAAAAGAATAACAGTTCTTTACTAGGACTATATATACACACACACACATAACAAGACAGACAAACGGCAACAATACGAAGACAAACCCAGTAACAGTCCTTTCTCTGTTGCTGGGCGATTCTCTGTTGAGGCAGAGAGGCTGCGGTGACTCCCCCGCGGCTGCAGGGGGCGCTGTGGAGCAAGCGCAGCGACCTCGCCATGTGGCAATGGCGGGTCTGGTGAGCAGGAGACAGAGAGGGGAGATCGCTCCCGGTGCGAGCTCACAGGGCAGCAGCCCGTCTCAGCACCAACCTCGGCAGCGGGCAGCAAGCAGCACAGGCAGGCAGGGTTGACTGGGGAGTGATGCACTTCAGTATCATCCACCGAGGGGCCAGCAGAAGGCAGGAACAGCAGAGATGAGTAGACTCCAGCGCCGACTCACATGGAGCAGAAACCCAGGCTGGTGGCAGAGACAGCAGAGGTGAGCAGCTCTGGGCAGCAACCGGTTACAGAGTAATGCTGCACCCTGCGCTGTGGCGGGACCCCCACAGAGACATCACAGTTTAGTGGTGTTCCTGGAGCAAAACTGGCACTCGCTGCAGACACAACCATCCTCCCCGAACGCCGAGCCCAGCAGAAAGTAGCGAGCCCAGTCTCCGCCCCCCTCTCGCCAAAGGCTCTAAAAGTCTCCCTTCATCTCTCGCAATGATGAGCTCCAGCTTCTGGGGAAACAACCTCCTTGCCAACATTTCCAGCTCTTGTTTCTTTAATTGAGGAAATTGTCCTGACATCTGGGTTGGGCAAGCGATCCCTCTTGTCTTTAAGTATGGCCCATTCTGGGTGATCAGTGTGGAATATGGGTGGATAGACAATTTTCTTTATTCTTAAGTATCACCCATTAGTTCCCAGCCAGCCCCTCCCAACCTACAGCCTCCCTGCTACATGGGGAAAGAAAAGAAATTTTCATTTGTCGAACCCACAACAAGAAGTCAGGTTACCGGAACAGTCCTACCCCAGGGTTTCAAGAATAGCCCAACTATATTCAGAAATCAGCTGACAAAAGAACTGGTGAACTGGAGAAGGCAACAAAGAAACCAGCAGCCAAGAATTGCCACATCCAAAGACTGCATCCAACTCACTGTAAGTTTGTTGAATTTTTTGGGACTGAGTGAAAAAGTACAAATTGCCAAGGAAGCAGTGGTTCGTATGGGGCTTGAAAGCCTCCATGAACATCAACGACATGTACCCCATTATGGTGGTGGCTTGACCTGCAGCTGGAGATGCTGCACAGGATAAGTCGGCTACACAAGTAACCGAGGAGCCAGTGGGGCCAAAGAGCCCAGGTGTTGTATTAAGTAAAGGCTCCGAGGTCCAGGATCTCCCCCTAGATTGTGGTAAGGAAGAAAGTCTCTGTCACCCAGGCCTTGGAGTAGTGTGCTCCCCCATTCATTTAGTTTATCCTTGTCAATCTATGTTCTGTATATGGTTATGTTCCAGAATGTTCTCCCTCACTCGATGCCCCATTGGCTTTGTTCCCCTATTCCTCCCCTTGCCTACCTTTATTGGTTTATATACTGCTACCCCACCTTTTCTCCTCCCCCTAACCCTAGTGTAGTTAGCCCTCAGTGTTCACTCCACCCCTTGTCTGTACTGTATAAAACCTTGTGTCACCCTATTCTTTTGGCTCTCCTTCCCTGACCCTTCAAGAATAAAGATCTTCTGTGGAACATCATAAGGAGAGTCCACCTCCGACTCTTTATTCCCGTCTTAAAGTGTCAGTTGTGTGACTGCCTGCTTAACCACCTGCGCTGGTGGGATTAGCGGGTGGAAGGCACGGCACTGTGCCTTTCCCACCGGCTGTCGCACACTGCACCGAGGCACCACTGGACAAGCGTGAGACTTCTAAAAAGGTTGTGGCCACTAACCTCCAGCTAGACGAGGCCACGCCGTGACACCCCATGCCATGTTATTGGAACAGGGTGATGTTACTCTGAAAACAACATATGTTGTCTTTCTGTCCTCGACACTAATTGATAGTGTGTCTGAGTATGACTGCAGACCACAGAAGAGGCCTATTCCAGCAGACCAGACCTGAAGGACGTGCCTCCAGAAGATCCAGATTGGAAATCATATACAGACGGAAGCAGCTTCATGCCAGATGGCAAGTGGATGACAGGTTATGCAGTGACAACCACGGACAAGGTGATTGAGGCAAAAGCCTTGCCACCAGATGTATCATCACAGAAAGCTGAACTGATGGCATTGACAAGAGCTCTAAAACTGAGCAAAGGAAAGAAGGTAAAAATATGGACTAATTCTGAATATGCATTTAATGTTGTATATGCCCATGAAGCCAGCTGGAAGAGGGCTGCTGACCGCACAAGGTAATGGAATCAAACATGCTGAACAGATCTATGCACTTCTGCAGAGTATCTGGAAACCTACAGAGGTAGCTATCATGCACTGTAGAGGTCATCAAAAGGGAAAGACCACTCAAACTGGGAAATCGCTTTGCTGATGAAACAGCAAAAGGGGCTGCAGGAAAAGGCATTCTCGCAGTAATACCACAAAAAGAAATTGATCTATCAGGGTTCACTCCAAAGTATGATCAGAGAGATCACTAATTAATTAAGTTCCTTAAAGCTGAAATCAAAGAAAGCAGGTGGGCTGTCACACCAGTAGGGCAGGTTGTAGTCACAGCAGTAGGGCAGGTTGTAGTCCCACCCCGACCCTTCAGGAGATAGCTCAGTGGGAACATGAAAGCACCCATTGGGGAACAGAGAACCTTTTGGAACATCTGAAGAAAGTAGTAATAGGAAGGGGAGTGACCAAAACTGTGCACTCTATAGTAAGCAAATGTGAAATCTGCTGTCAAAACAATCCTGATAGGAGCAAAAGAGTAGTGCTAGGGGTAACAAAGGCCAGAGACCTTCCCAGAGATTATTGGCAAATAGATTTTTCTGAGTTACCATGCAAAGAAGGACACAGGTACGTACTAGTATTGGTTGACACCTTCAGTAGATGGCCTGAAGCTTACCCCTGTCGTACTAACATAGCAAAAGAAGTGATAAAAGTCTTGCTCAATCATATAATTCCAAGGTTTCGGGTTCCTTTGGGATTGTCATCAGACAAAGGGGCATACTTGGTTGCAACAGTAGTGGAGGAGGTTAGTCAAATTCTGGAAACTGTTTGGAATCTGCATACTTCCTACAAACCCCAGGCAAGTGGTAAAATTGAACATATGGATGGAACCCTCAAAACACAAATTAGCAAAATCTATCAAGAGACATCTATGACATGGGTTCAGGCCTTGCCTATAGCCTTACTTAGAGGCAGGCCATATCAAATTCCACATATCCCGGGAGAGATTCACATGAGGGGGAAAACTGACTTGCAAAAGTATTTAATGGTTTTAAACTCTACTTTGCAGAAACTTCAGAGATTTGTCGTGTTACCCAGACCCATGGGGTTGTACACCCCTGCTCATCTGCTCAAGCCTAGAGACTGGGTCTATGTGAAATAGCGGGACAGTGACCCCCTGCAATCTAAATGAAGATGACCATTCCAAGTCCTGCTGACTACCCTCACCACAGTCCAAGTTGCCAGAAAAGGACCCTGGATTCACTACTCCAGAGTTAAGAAGACCTCTGCTCCTGAAACAACTGGAAAAACAAAGACTGATAAAAATGAATATGATGTGGTTTAAATTGTTCTTTCTGTGCTTGTTATCTTCACAGTTTGTGGATACTGAAAAGCTTTCAGCAGAGAAATTTTCCAGCTTTCACAGTATTCTGTGAGAGCCTGTCTTTTCTCACATAAGTTATGAAAAACAGTGAGATGCTTCCTTTTAAAAACATCCTTATCGTGCACCTGTGGAATTGTTATGCAGTATTGTTATGATATCGACTAAAGAAATATTTTGAAATGGGTGTTATAAAGCTTAGCCAATGACCCTGAGAGGTGGATGGCCAAGGGACCAATGACCTTATGGCATTCATGTGTGCTAAGGTATAAAACAGGTCTGTATATTAATAAATAATTGCATTTTCACCTTCTTCCTGGATCGTACTTTGTGTCCTGTTTTGCTCTGTCAACAATACATCAGCGACAACAGTTGGTAACCATGGCTCAGGTTTGGAACCAAAATTTGCATGTAATTCTAGTCCACCATGTATCCAAAGCTCTTCATAAGAACAACTGTTGGATTTGTACTCAAATGCCAACAATTTACATGCAGATGAAAGTGGAAGAATTAATTAAGATTTGGTTGAAATTTGGAAACAAACTCAAATTTTACATCAGGTACGATTCATTGGATTTTGAGAATATCTTCCACATACTTCATGGTTACCAAACTGGACCTAGTTAAAACAACTGTTCATACTAGTTATATTTGTAGTTAGTTTCTGCGTGATAGCTTATTGTATGACTCAATGCCATAGTTTCTGGACATCTTCATGGATTTGTATTAAATATGGATGGTAGAGACTGGACAAGGTAGAAAGACTTCTCAAGTCTCTAAAAGGGGGGAAATGATGCCTTAAGATTTGCTTTTTATACATTTTTCATATATTCATAGCTCTGTAGACTACTGTTGCATAGTTATATAGCTCCTAGTACCTCTTCTGTTAGATTTTAGGACAATAAGGTAACCTTCTCACACATTCCTGAAACACTGTTTGGTCGTACTGTCAAGAAGAGAACATTTTGGTTTTGTAACCAGAATCTGAGAAGACATAAACAAGAAATAAGGCAAAGAAGCCCCTGGGCTGAAGTCAATGGGGCAGAACCCAGGGGCTAGCTGACCTAATGGACTGCTCTTTAATTGGACTATATTCGATTAATAGGCTAATTTGTTAAACTTATAAAAACTGCAGAAACCTGATGCCAAGTGTGCATATAGCCACATTATGCACCTGATGGCAGGTGATAGTTTTAAAGTGGTGTAATCCCTTGAACCCTGCTATGCTCTTGCCATTGCCAGAAGATGGTATTTCACACCATGATTGTTGAAAAGTCATTATGACAACTAGCAAACCAGGGGAGGATTTAAAAGATGAACATATGTTAAACCTTGATTTAATCTTGTATGCGGATGGATCCTCATATTACGAAGATGGAAAATGTGTGACAGGTACTCCAGGGCATTCTATGATGGTGCTCCTGCAGTCTGTGAAAAAACCTCTCCCTTACACTCATTATGAGTCGCTTCCAGAAGAGGAAGGGACCCTGGCTCCCTCACAAAAACCTGATCAATACCTGCATCCTGGGTCAAGGATCCCAAAAACCTTGCTTCACCACTATCCAGTTGCATGCCTGGACCCATAAGGTCCCAAACTTGAGCCAACCAAGTCAAAAAAACCTCGCGCCCCTGTCTCACAATGTCTTTTCGCAGATTGCGGAGACTATCAAACAACAGGGACTCTGTGATGATCTCAGGTTCTGGCTCCGCCGCTGGTTATGAGTGCCCTGGTACCTCATTGTCATTAACTGGGTATGCCAATTTGGTTTTATGCTTCCTCCTCTGCACCGGGGCGACTGCTGCTGGCTGTGGCTGCTCTTGTGGTTTAACTCGAGTCTGAACAGTTGTAACATCTCTTGGTTCCCCTGCTGTGCCATTGGCCGTTCCCTCTGACTGCAGGTGGTGCTGTAGTGTTAAGACCATAGTGCAGTAAGCGTTAGCCAAGACCCAACACATTGCAGTGAGTTGGCCGTCTCTGGAATTTACAGAATTATGTTCTTTAAAGCACTCAGCAATCTTACTGGGGATCTGCATTTGGTCAGGGGGAAGCTTCCAAACAACTGGGGGGGAGTATTCCTTCAGCACCCGGCCTATCTCCTCCCATACTGCCATCCACTCCGAGTGATTCATTTCTAAGATGGACTGTTGGGCAGTGATAGGTTGTTAGGCAGTGTCCCTGGCCCTTGTGGCATGCTCCTGGGCAGAATCCCTAGTCTTTAGGGTAGATCTCAGGGTAGTTACCCAAGGCAACCTCACCCCATCTCTAAATACTGAATGGACCACACTGAATAGACATATCAGTAACATCAGCCATTGTACGGTATCGTTAGCATCTAGAGAAAATTTGAACCCTTCAACAGCTGTTGTGGTAGACCTAAAGAAGTGGGTGAAGAGTTGGGAGAAAAGATGCCCCTGCATTCCTTCTCCAAAATAGGTACCATTGTTAATGAACTCCCAAAGATAGGAACTTAGGCCGTGATAGTTAGATAGGCACATATACACATTCCAAGAGAGATTTACAAGCATTAAATTCCTTACCCCCTTGATCCATTCTGTAAACCTAATAGCATTCACAATGGTATTAGTTGTATGGCCCATGTTTAGATAGGGATCTGCAAACAAAACATAGCCACCATCTGCCAGCTGATTTAGAGAAAGCGGGGCCACACGGTGATGTGTAATGAGATTTCTATACCCAATACACACATAGGTTACACAAGAACTGTTATTCTCTTTTCACCCTTTCCTCTCGACTCTCATATTGGGCCCCAAGAACTGTCCTGGTTTAAAAGACAGATGTCTGCCAAGGAAGGCTGTTGTTCTCGGGTTCGAATAAACACACGGAGACAGCTGTCAGGGTTCTCCAACAGGCAGAGGCCAAAAGGGAGGAAGAAGAGAGAGCCGGCCTCTGCCCTAACTTTATTTATATGTTTTCAGAAAGTACCGTGGATTGGAGGATAGGAATGCCACCTCCTGCTGTCCACTGGTCAACGGAATTGTCTATCATATAGGTTAGGAATT
>JACAXG010000260.1:432823-479848 GCA_018881555.1 Amblyornis subalaris | reverse complement strand
GGGAACCTTCCTGGAATGGAAAAATTATCCACTCTGTCCAAATTATTATAACTTTGAAATTATGGGGCTTTCAGGCAAAGATATGGGAAAAGGAATAACGGTTCTTAACTAGAATATATATATATATACACACATGTATAACAAGACAGACAAACAACAGCAACAACAGCAACAGCAACATAAAAAAAGCCAAATAACTGCCTTTTCCCTCCCATTAAACAATTTCCCCTTTGGTGTAGTTACAACCACAACTGGCAGGAAGCGCTGTTGGCTCGTGTGAGGCAGAGAGGCTGCAGTGAYTCCTCTGCAGCTTCAGGGGATGCTGTGGGCTCAAGCAGCTTCAGAGGGCTGCTTGTTGCAAGCCTTGAGCCTAACCAGGGGTAATGGCGGCCTCAGAGAGAGAGACAAGGTGGAGGGGGCTTTTGGTTTTCCCCAGGCTCTCATGTGTCTGGTGAGGTACCCTGGTGATGGCAGCAGCTGAGGTTACAGTAAACCAGCAGTTGGGACCCTCTCTCCAGAGAGAGGGAGGAGGTGGGGGCCTGGTTTCCCCTGAAACACCCACGCAGATGATGAAGGTCTCCGGGCGATGGCAAGTGCTGAAAAGTCCCAGTCAGCAGGCCGCTCCTGCAAGCAGCAGGCTTACCAACAGTAAGGAGAAGCAGCAAGGAGAATTTGGCAGCAGTACCGAGCCCCCCTGAGCAGGAGAAATCCAGCACCCCAAACCACAACTGTCTCCTCTCCAAAACCAGGCAAAGACTGACTACCCCCAGTTAAGAAACTGCCAAAACAACCCCGTCCCCCCCTCCCCCAGAACCATTTCAACTGTATGTCAAGGCACTCAGCTCCTCCTTTTGTCTCTTAATTGCTGTCTACCATCTCCCTGAAAACAAATGGGAAGAAATTCCCTGAAAAAACCTAACCCCCAACAGTCCTGTACAAATCTATATTCTGGATTACCCTCTTCATAGATTCTATTTCTGGCAAAGGGTAATAATGGGGTATTATAAGGGGATTCACATTCCCTCAGAATACAATTTCTTTAAAATGCATCAATTTGAATACTTGGATGTGCTTCACTTGGGATAGGATACTGCTTTCCTGCAGGTGGAACACCTCCCTTTGTTTTTATCTGCATAGGCCGTGATGACTTCAATAGTCCCACATCTGTACTCGTCTGGGTCCACAATATCTTTTTTGACTTTCCTCAGTTCTAAGGGTATTTCAAATTCATTTCTGGTTATACTGTCATTTTTTCTTTTTTCACATTCATTCCCATAACAAATCTTTCCTTCTGGTGCCAACCTTATTTCTACATCCAAAGCCTGCAACAGATCCCTTCCCAAGAGACACACTGGTGAGTCCTATTACAAATCTTCCCCATACGCTTTAATTCCAGTATTTATTAGCAATTGTTTCGTCAGAGCCTTTTTTGTTTCTCCCACTGCATCCTGTACTAAGACTTGATCTTTTTGTGCAAGATCTCCAGGCATATAATTTAAAAGTGATAAGGTTGCTTCAGTGTCTATCAAAAAAATTATTTCTTTACCTTCAATTTTCCCCATTACATGCTGTCCTGGTGTCTTGGGGTAACTTTATGATGCTATATCTCTATCACCTGCTCTATGCCAAATATGAACTCTGTGCCTTTAAAGCTGCCAGAGGAATTTCTCAGCACAGCTGCTTCAAGGACACATGCACACCCCTTTGCGTATCACTGCTGTGGCTGCTGCTGCTTCTGCTGCTGCAGCTTGGAAGGGAACTTTTACTTTTTTCTTTAGCTAGCTCTCAGCCCTGTGTTTCTCAGGAGAGAGAGAGAGAGTTGGGGACTTTGGGGTTTTTTTGGCTAGCCTGCTAGCCTGGGACTGTGGGTTTTTTCCTTCTTCCTCTGGAACTGTACAACTGAACTCCGTTCTTCATACCATCACCAGAGGCCTACACCCTGGGCCCGGAGGGGGACCTGCACCGTACCCTAGCTTCAGGAGAGAGCAGAGCTACACCCAGAAAAGGACTCTGAATTCATCCAGGTTTCCTCCACCACGAGAGGTTTATTATCGAACGTTATTCATTCTTTTTTCTTTCCTTCCACTGGTGCCTGCGTGCACCACCTCCTTCCCCCCCCCGCATCCTGTTTGTTAAATAAACACTTTTTTTCACTTTCCTCTGAGAAATTCCTAAGGTGGGGGGAGGGAGTTTGCAGAGGACATGCCTTTGGTGTCACTGCTGATTTTGTCCAAACCAGGACACCTGGGTAACCCAATATGTTATTGTATTCCATATCTATCTGTGCCCAAAATTATTACTGTCTCTTTAACACCCTGCATCTAGGAAATGGAACCGTGGGGTGGGGGGGGTGGTGCTGGTCACTTTTAAAAAGTCAGTGAAGGCAGGCAGACCTCTCTTGCCACTTGGCTTGCGTTTTGACTCTTTCTTGCCTCTTGGCTCTTTCTTGCCTCTTGTCTCTATTTGCAACAGGAGCAACTTGAGAAGCTGCATTTCACAATCAAAAACTGTTTCAGAGTGAATTTTGCAACACCTGTCTGCAGCCACGGCATCGTGCCAAGAGGAGTGGAGCCGCCCCCTTCTGTGTGGTCACCCCAGCCTGCCAGCAGTGCCTGGCTGTGGCAAGAAAGCCCAGAGTCCAAGTCACCCCAGCCGGCTGCCTTGCCGTGTTCTGCTGAGAGGAAGGTGAAGTCCCTTCATGAGTTCTAGCCCTTGACCAAGTACAAGCCACCAGAGTGTGCCAGTCACCTTTCTTGACAGAGCTGGCACTGCTGGAGAGATAAGGGGCGGGGAGGGCTGCCCCCATCTTTCCCTTTGTCTCTGTACACACAGTTGCCAGTGGCGGATGCCATCTTGGGGAAGCCATCTGTCAGAGACTGGAAAAGGTGGTCTCTTTTGAGCCATCTTGAGAGCTTGGAATTGTGTGGTGGGAGTGGGTCAGGCCCTGCTTTGGTAGGGCAGTGCCCTGCTCCCATACCCCCTATTCCCACAATGCCTGTCAATCCTGGCACACTGGAGGCAGCCCCTCGGTGTCACCTTACCCACCCCTGTTTGGCTGAGACACCAGAAGTTCCACCTGGGAGGAAGGCCCAGGGATGGGCCAAGGCTTTTAAGAAGCCTCACCACTAGACTAGCCCTCTCTCTTTCACCCTACCTTCATCTTGGAGCTTTACGTTGCTGGAACCCAGGAGTTGGTAGCTATGTCTGTTTTTCTATATCTTTCCTATCTTTCTGTTTTCCTCCATTTCTTCTTCTTTTTCTAACTTTCTTCTCACGGAAAATAACATCGAATGGGTTATAAGGTTTTCTATGTTCCATGGGCTACGTCTATGCTGGGATAAGTCATGTTGTGTACCATTTACTCTTTTGCCAATGTTCCTTATTTTTC
The DNA here is from genome assembly GCA_018881555.1 of Amblyornis subalaris. Lineage (NCBI taxonomy): Eukaryota > Metazoa > Chordata > Aves > Passeriformes > Ptilonorhynchidae > Amblyornis > Amblyornis subalaris. The sequence continues at coordinate 476,460 of JACAXG010000260.1, read as the reverse complement.
TATAGTCTGCCAGTAAACTTTTGTGCATTTTTTACTTCTTGAGAATATTTGGTTGAATTTTCTCCTTTGCACCTAACCAGAGCAAAAGTATCTTGGTTTAGCCCTAGATTTGAGTGACCGAGGTGTAACACCATCACACCGCCATTTTGAGTTTCTCTTTGTTCCTGGGGAGTCCGCGAGTTTTCAGCAACTTTGTAACCAGTGACTATTACTGTTATTTTTTGCCTGTTGCTGTTTCGTTTTTTTAGTAAACTGTTATTTTTTCACTTACGTCTACTCGTATTCATTACTCCTTATGGGTGGAAAGGGATTGGTTAAACTGAATGGGAAGTAACTAATTTTAGAGTGTCTCCCTTAAATTGTCTTAAACCAAGACACATGCCCTTTATGATTCAACTTTGCTTTCCAGATGGAGTACTGTCGCACTTGGACACGAAAAGAACCACGCAGACTCAGCTCTGTCAAGACAGGAAGCAAGAAGGGGCCTGATGACCCCGAGCTTGTTTATTTATATGTTCTTAGAAACCACCGTGGATTGAAGGGTGAGGTTACCACCTCTCAATCACACTGGTCAAAGGAAAAATCCATCAAATGTCTCCGCCTAGGAGAATGGAATGCAAACAATAAAAGACGGTTAGCAAAACATGGCTATGTTTACAGGAAGTGCATGAGAACTCTTACAGAAAGTGAAAAACATCGAAGAACTGCAAAACTCAGGGCGACAGAGTACATAATCAGTACCCCCTCCAGTCTCTTTTCTAGTCACTGGGAATCTGCTCAGAGACACTGATTAGTTCAGTTCACTGGTTTCTCTGACTCCCTCATACAAGGGCACAGAGGAGAGTCCTGATGCAAGTGTCCCAGGTTTCCACACAACATTCACAACTTCTCACCGGGCATGCCTGTAAATGATCTGATAAGGAACATGCCATGCCAGGTTGATATGTTCCCCTCCTTCCCCAGGGTGTCTGTTGTCTACTCCTATCCTGAAATTTTTTTGCCAACAATGTTGCAAAGAAGTTCACCTCCTGTTCCTTCACCTTTCTTTTCACCTTCCGTTCTTCAGCCTTTTGCCATTCTTCCCTTCCGTCATATACAAATGTGACTACACTCAGTACTTTTTGTAAATTTTCTCCTTGCCAACCAGATGAATGATTATTAAAGTATTTTTGGATGTCCAGGGCCCCCTGACCCACATATACACTGATGGCCAGTGCTTCATTAAAATTTTGAGGGGTCATTCCTCCATATTTTAATAAAGCCTGTTTGAACCTCCCCAATAATCACTGGGATGCTCATCCAGTCTCTGCCTGCATTCTTGTACCTTAGCCCAATTTACCCCAGTCTCAGCACACGCTTGCATTGCTTCTTTTAAGTTTTGTGTGGCTTTTTCACATGCTGTTCTACCAGTGAAATCATTATAATCCCAATTCAGGTTATTCAATGGCCAGGGAGTCGGCCCTCCCCCAGCTCTTTGAGCTAATCCTGCATAATTTTGAAGGATCTTTTCTCAGTCATCTGCTCTATACAATTCTGTCAATAACACTTGAATATCTCCCCAATTTGGATTATATCCAGCCCATATCTTTGAAAAAAGTTGAGCACATCTCTCAGCAACTTCCCTTAACCTCAGCATTTTACTTCCCCAAGCTGTTAATTCTCCTGAGGGCCACGGATGATGGTTGTAAAATGCTAACACTGGCACATTACTTGGCGGAGCTCCAGGTTGCATAGCAGGGAGATTTGGCACCATGTGCAGGGACATGGGGCACAGCCCTGCATTTTGCAGCAGCGGGGAGGTAGGAGCAGGAGCAAGTGAAGGGACAGAAAGCAAAGCAACAGAAGCAGGACATAAAGCAACTGCAGTTTGCAAAGGTGGGGAGTAGAAGCAAAAGCAAGCGGAGCGGCTGAAAGAGGTGCAACAGCTGCAGTGTAGGGAGGAACATCCTCCCCAGTTCCAGATACCAGTTCTGTGATTGTAATCATCCTTTGCTTTCTGATTTTTGGTTTAGGTTTTCTCCTTGCATAAGCCCAATTATCCCATATAAACCGATAACAATGTCCTGGTTCTGGCCAGGACAGGGTTAACTTTTGCAGTAGCCAGAAGGGGTATGGCTAGGACCCGGAGATTATTCTATACCACCTCACGTCATTTCCAGGGGCAAGGGAAGGGGTCCTTTACAGGTTGCATAGCGTGGTGCAGTTGGGTATTTTTGGGGTTTCCACATGGTGAGCACTCACATGTGAATCATTCACCTCTTGTACACTCTGTTATTAATATTGTTGCTGCTACTGTTCGTTTTCTTATTTTATTGCTGTTTCCAGTAAATTGTTCTTATCTCAACCTGTGATCTTTACCTTTTGTGCCTCCAATTCTCCACTCCAGCCCACCGCAGTGGAGCGGGAGGAGGGATGGGGGAGTGAGCGAGCAGCACATGGTTTGGAGTGTTTTGGTGGGAACACTAAATTGGGGAATACCATTCCTAAACCACAACAAACACATATAATTTGAATGGAGATTTTCTAAACACTTTCTTAAAGATGTTAGATGGTTTTGAATAAATGTACCACAACCTGGCCAGGTTTCCTGTGGATTTATTCTTGTTCTTCTAGTAATGGCCTTGTTGTCCATTATAGAGTAGTGCAGGACTCAAACCTGCCTACTTGGAGTGCAGGACTTGAATGCTCCAGTATCTTTAACTGGGACAATCCGGCTCATGAAGTTTAGTTCTCATTGCAGGTTGGTAAAGACTCCACATGCAAGCAATACAAAAAGACATGGTTAATGGTGTATAATCTACTCTTCTGCCTTTCCATCACCACTCATGAACAAGGATAGAGGATTGAATTTATATTATTTATTGAACAGAAATAATAAAGATGATAAGAGAATGCAGGAAATATAAACTTAAGCTCCAGAAAGAGAAAATTTGGGGTAAAATTTTGGATTTATTTTCCCAAAATTAGTCTTCATAATGTAAACTGAAATACTGATATTATGTTGAATCTATTTGCTATACTCTGATTATCACACCACCATAAAAGGTGTGAAGTTCTACAATAACTGAATGGCAAAGAAGGGTAATGAAGCCAGTGAAGTGTCTAGGGAGCAAGTCTTATGAGGAGCGGCTGAGGGAACTGGGGTTGTTTAGCCAGGAGAAAAGGAGGCTCAGGGGAGATCTTAGTACTCTCTACAAGTACCTGAAAGGAGATAGTAGCCAGGTGGGTGTTGGTCTCTTCTCCCAGATAACAAATGACAGAACAAGAGGAAATGGCATTAAGTTGTGCCAGGGGAGGTTTAGATTGGATATTAGGAAAAATTTCTTCACAGAAAGGGTGGCCAAGCATTGGAACAGGCTGCTCAAGGAAGTGCTTGAGTCACCATCTGTGGATGTATTTAAAAGATGTGTACATGTGACACTTAGAGACATGGTTTCTGATGGACTTGGCAGTGTTAGGTTAATGGTTGGACTCGATGATCTTAGAGGTCTTTTCCAACCTTAATGGTTCAATGATTATAAGATTTTATGCAATGGAATACTTACTTTGATGCTTAATTACAGACTTTTTCATGTCAAGACTATTAATTACACATTGCAGAGTCTGTCTGCTTCACCCCAGGGTGAGACCCAGAGCTATGTGACATTGAACCTGGGAGGATGTGGTCAGTTGACCTTGGCTAGCTGCCAGGTGTCCACCAAGCCACTCTCTCACTCCCCCTCTGTCCTGGGTAACCCAATAAATGTGTATTGTATTCCATATCTATCTGTGCTATGTCATATGCCCAAAATTGTTACTGTCTCTAAGACTCGACATCTGGAAATGGAACCACAGAGGTCGGGGAGTGCCAGGGTCATTTTAAGGACAGGGACACTCAGGCGGAACCCTCTTTCACATTTGGTTTCATTCCAGGCAAGAGGCAGAGACTCACTCTCTCCAGGCTCTTGAGAACTTCAGAAGTGGGGAGCTCCGATGGGCTGGAGCAGTGACCCTCCCACCCCAGAAAACTGATGCAAAAGAGAAAATGAAACCCACCAGAGTTGTTATAGCAACCACCACTTCTGGAGCCAGGGCCACCATTTTTTGATGCTCGAGAGTCTGTTTTCTTCCCCCCTCCCATGGGGGCAGCGACCAGGGACAGCAGCACCAACACCAGTGACTGACAGGAGGAGGCAGCAAGCGGCAGCACTGATCTCACACCCACACGCACCCCTGCGGTCGCTGAAAGGAAGTGGAGAGGCTGACACCACAGGGCCAGAGCTCTCCAGGACTCCACGAGAATTCAACACCTTTGTATGTAGTGATTATTACTGTTATTTTTTTGCCTGTTGCTGTTTCATTTTTTCATAAACTGTTATTTTTTCACTTGTATATGCCCACATTTGTCACTCTTTATTGGTGAAAGGGGAGTGGTTAAAACTAAAAGGGGAGGTAACTAATTTTGGAGTGTCTGCCCCTTAACTTACCTTAAACCAAGACAAATTTGACACCCAACAAAAGGGACATGAGAGAGAAAGTGAAAAAAAACCAATTTTGGACAAAACTATTGTATATTTGGTACAGAACATGCTGGTCACTATGCTGCTCGGTCTAGTCATGTGATGCCAAAGAGATTTTTGCTTTTATACTTTTTATATATTAGTAGCCCTGTAGTCTTTTACTGTATAACTATGTAGATTCTTAGCTAGCAGTTTCCCTACCCCTTAGACATAACAAGACCCCTTATCACTGCTAGTATTCTGGGAACCAGGGACATTTCTCTATCCTATGTACCTAAAAGCATAAATAACAGTAGAGCAAGAAGTTAAAGGGGGGGCTTCAGTAGAAAGCCGAACCAAGGGGGAATTACCTCATTAACTGTATTTCTAATTGGGAGATTTTGGTCAATTATGTTAATTTTCTAAACTTATAAAAGTGTTAGAGTCCATTGGGTGTGGACGGTTTTCTGGTCGACATTTTGGCGGGCATTTTGTACCCTTGGAGGACCTCCAATAACGGTAACCGCTTTCTTTATCCTCTTAACATCGTCCAGCTTTTAATTTTAGGCAGAAAAGGCAGCACAGGGGTGTGGCATGTAACCTTGTATACTTCTCCATATGTATGGGACAATTTGCCCATAATTTAGTTCTTTTTCAGATCAGAGAGACAAACCAAGATTGCTTTGTTGATACACTCTGAGACATCAGCTTATGTAGAGATAACATCAGGCAATGAGGATTATTTGGGATGTGTATTCACTGTTGTTTGCCTGTCCTGGTCTTGGCTGCTACTTCTGGGGGTTTATTAATAATCGCACTCAGCCTGTTGGGGGAAAAGGAGGGAATGATTTTTCCCAGCCTTTAACCTCCTTCTCCCCCTTCAGGTCTGACACATCACCTTTTGAGAATGTTGATTTTCCTCTGGATGTTAAAGACACCATGTTTTTGTTGTTAATTCTGTTAACTCTCCTCTATATGGCCTACAACACATTTAGAATCAGGGCTGAGATTTCCAGGGAGGTTGCCCAGAGATCTGCCCCAGGGGTGGAAAATCCTGAGTGGCATGGAATGTGGGAGGATATAGGCCAGGTCCTGAAGAAATACTCTGCCCCAATAGTTTGGAAGTTCTCCCCTGAACAAATACAGAACCCAACTAAGGTAGCAGAATATCTGAAAGAAAATTGCAATGACAGCTCCAAAGAGAGAGACAGCTCATTGCACTGTGCTGGGTCCTGGCTAATGCTTATCACACACTGCTCGATACTGTACAGCAGCAGCTACAGCCAGAGGGGAAGGCGAACAAATTGGCAGATGCCACAGTCACTCAGGCTGCAGTTAAACCAGAAGGGAAGCCAAAGCTAATAGCAGTACCCCCTGTCAAAAGGAGAAAATACAAGACCAAATCCAATTGCCCAGTGGATGACGATGGGGAGGCAGAACCCTCACAGCCAGCAGAGGAATCAGAACCAGAAGTAGTCACTGAATCTTTGTCCTAAGAAAATCTCCACAATCTGAGGAAAGACCTCACCTGACAAACCGATGAGTCTGTATTGAGCTGGTTGATCCAAGTCTGGGACACTGCAGGCAATGGTACAATTTTGGATGGTACTGAAGTGAGGCACTTGGGATCTGTGTTGTGTGATATGGGTATAAGCCAGGGGATCAAAAGGATGCCCAAACCTCTCAGCCTCTGGATGTGACTTGTAGCAAGGGTGAAGGAGAGATACCTTTGCCCAGATCTCCAGCTGCAGCAAGGCCCTTGGAAAACCATGGAGTAAGGAATCCAATCCTTGTGGGAAATGGCTATGATAGAGATCCTTTTCTCAAATGACAACCACATCACTAAGAATCCAGACCTTGTAAAATGAATGTATGTGGCTGAAACTCACATCACTTGGGACACAAGCACACTCCCACTTCCTAGCAACACTGCAATGGAATGAGGGAAACAAGACAGTGGGTGCAATGACAAGAAGGCTCCGGACATGCAAAGATACTGTCCACGCCCTAACACAAGCCCAAATCTCAGCTGTGGAAACAGACTTGACAGCATATGCAGAAATTGGAAGAGAGGATTGAAGAAAGCCATCAGAAACTCAGCAAGGAGCTTAAAGAGGGCCTTCTCCAAGTCTCGTCAGTACAGACTAGAGCCCATGCTATCAGCAGGAGATATTACCCGGCTAAGGACAGAAGGTATACCCTACGAGGCAACCTGTGGTTCTTCCTGCATGAGCATGGGGAGGACATGAGAAGATGGGATGAAAAACCCACCACAGTCCTAGCAGCAAGGGTATGTAAACTAAAAGAGGAAACTACTAAAAGAAGGAATTCTGCAAGAATGAATGTAGCTCCAGTTTCCTGTGACCAAGCTCCCAGACATAACAGAAGGGAGGATGCAGTGGTTTGACCTTGGTTGGGTGCCAGGTGCCTGCCAAGCCGCTCTATCACTCCCTTTCCCAGGGGGACAGGGGTGAGAATAAGATAAAAAAAAACCAGTGGGTTAAGATAAGGCAGTTTATTAAAGTGACAGAAAGAAGCAAGCAAAGATCTGCGCACGCATAAGCAAAAAGGAAAAAAAAGGTCAATCTCTACTTCCCATCAGCCAGCGATGTTCGGACACTTCCCAGGAAGCAGGGCCTCAGCATGCGTATTGGTTGCTCTGGAAGGCAAATATTAAAGAATAACGGGTGCCCCTCCTGTTCCTTCTCTCTCCCTTAGCTTTTATATCTGAGCTGACGTCATATGGTATGGAATATCCCTTTGGTTAATTTGGGTCAGCTGGCCTGGTTGTGTCCCCTCCCAGGATCTTGCCCACTCCCAACCCCTTGATGGGGGAAGGAATGTAAGAGGGACAGCGCTGCTCAGCAGAAGCCAAAACACTGCTGTGTTATCAACCCCCTTCCAGCTCCCAATGCAAAGCAAAGCACAGCACTGGGAGGGCTGCCGAACTCTACCTCAGTCTGACCCAATACAGAGGATGACGTCTGATCCCCTTGAAGGGATCTCCAGAATGTATGCCCAGGGAAGAAACAATAGCCAGAACTAGAGGGGCCCTTCCTCTAGCCAGGTAGAGGCCAGGGAAAATCGGGTCTTTTGGACCGTGTGGATTTGATGGCCTGACACATCAGAACCACAAAAAGACAAGGTTTTGGTTTACACTGGCACACAATGTACTCTAATACCATCAGGACATGTAGGGCTGAAAGTGTTTCCATTTCTGGGGTAACAGGGGAGTTTCAGCAGTTGACTACTGAAAGCTGAAGTGAGCTTGACTGGCAAGGAGTGGAAGAAACAACCTGTCGTGACTGGTCCAGAGGCCCCATGTATTCTTGGTATAGATTACCTCAGGAGTGGTTATTTGTGACAGTTTGAAAGTAAACCAGCAGGAGAAATCACCCCCAAACAAATACCTTGAGAGAGATTTTTTAGGTTGGAGTTACAATTTCATAGAAAGGTTACAATAAATGCAATAATACAGAAACACACTTAAATTAACAGTCAGTACAACCTGCCAGCGATTGCAGTCCCGTTGGAGTGATGGTTGCAGTCTTGTCAAAAGTCGTGGTCCTGTGGAAAGGCCTGGTCCTCTTGTGGAAGTTCGAGTCCTCCTCTGGATCTGTCCAGTGGTGGTGGTGGTGGTTCCAGTCCCCAAACCCCCAGATTATATACCCTTTAAATCCAGGCAGGAATGTTCAGTATTTCCCCCAGGGTGGGGAGTTTCACAGTGGGATGATGTAGTCCTATGAGTCAGGATATTTTTGGAGTCCTTGATGGTCATTGCAGCTGCCCATTCTGGTGGTGCAATTGAGTTCATGATGGCCCATTAGCAGAGACGACTCCCTTAGGATGGGTGGGACTGTGCTGCTGCTTCCCTGGAGGGAGTTATCAGGGCTGCCTCATTGGTGTGAAGAAAAAGAAACATTACCCTGCCTAGCAGGGTTGCCTCTTTTTCCTTATCTCATTTAACACCTAGCTCGTAGCCTGAGGAGTGGGGTGTGCACTGGACAGCTGTTGCAAGTGACTCATCATTAACAGTTCACCGGGAATAATGTAGATGGGTGTAGAATACATAGCTTAATTACACCCCTATTGACACTCTTTCTCCTGTAACCACATTATTTCAAAGATCCAAAAGGACATGGGTGGGCTTTTCAGATAGCTCCTGTGGAGACAGAAGGCATTAGACAATTGAATATCTTGACTGGTCTTTCAGAGGACCCTTCTGCAGTAGAACTCCTGAGGGTTGAAGAAAAGCAGGTACCAATAGCCACCACAGCAGTGCATTGTCAGCAATACCGCACAAACTCCATGATTCCCATCCATAAGATGATCCATGAACTGGAGAGCCAGGGAGAAGTCAGCAAGATTTGTTCATCCTTCAATAGCCCCATATGGCCTGTACATAAATCTAACAGAGAGCACAGACTGACAGTGGATTATCGTGGCCAGAATGAAGTCACACCATCACTGAGTGCTGCTGTGCCGGACATGCTTGAACTTCTGTATGAACTGGAGTCCAAGGCAACAAAGTGGTGTCACTATTGACATTGCTAACGTGTTTTTCTCCATCCCTTTAGCAGCAGAGTGCAGGCCACAGTTCACATTTACCTGGAGGGGCATGCAGTACACCTGGAATTGACTGCCCCAGGGGTGGAAGCACAGTCCCACCATTTGCCATGAACTGATTCAGGCTGCACTGGAAAGGGGTGAGGCTCCAGAACACTTGCAATACATCGATGACATCACCCTATGGGGGAACATGGCAGCAGAAGTGTTTGAGAAAGGGGAGAAAATAATCCAGATTCTCCTGAAAGTGGGTTTTACCATCAAAGTCAAGCGATCTGCCCAGGAAATTCAGTTCCTAGGGGTGAAGTGGCAAGACGGACAGATTCCAACAGAGGTGATCAATAAGATAGCTGCCATGTCCCCACCAACCAGCAAGAAGGAAACAGGCTTTCCTAGGCACCGTGGGTTTTTGGAGCATGCACATCCCGGAGTACAGCCAGATTGTAAGTCCTCTACTTTGTGACATGAAAGAAAAATGATTTCAAGTGGGGCTGTCTCAGTTTTGAGACAAATTTAAGAGAGAAACTCTTTGGACTGAGTCTTTCTCTCCAAAAGGGTTCAAAAAAATCCCCTTTCCACCAATAGGGAATGAATACCAATAGACAAAAGTGAAAAAAGATTAAACGGTTTATTAACATGAAATACCCGCCCACCAGGCAAGGGAAAACAAAGGGTAAATAACTGTTAAGCACTAAACCATCAGAACACTCTTCCACACACACAGAAACAAAAACCCAAAAAAAGTGTCCAGAGAGTGGAGGCAGTGCAGGACGAATACACCTTTCCCAACACGTGGTCCAAAGATGGCGCTGGCCTTCCATGTGGAGGGGCAGCAGACCCCCTGCCCCCACAGAGCAGTCCTGCAGCAGAGAAAAAATTCCAGTGGCTACCTGGTGTTGACCTTTTTCCCTCCGAGGGCAGTCACTGCAGGTGAAAACAGCTGAGCTGGAGCCTTCTGGTGCGCTTTCTTTCCCCGGCTTGGCTTCCTGGGGCTTGAGGCTGGGCAGAGCCGTTCCACTCTCGGCGGTCCCTCTTCTGCTGGTTTTGGAGCAGCAGCCTGTTCAGTTCAGTTCCTGGCAGTCAAAGAAATGCTGCTCCAGCTTCTCCGATCAAGGGAAAAAGGAAAAGTGTTTTGCCTGGGCCAAAACCCAAGTCAGCCAAGCAGAGAAAACCACGTGGCTCAGCGCCGTGGGAAAAAAATCCATGCTGCAGCAGAGGGCTCTGATGGGGGCAGCCCCAGTCTCAACTCTCAGGCAGCAGATGCCATGGCAGAACACAGCAGGGCACGGCAGGGCAGCGGGTCTGGCAGAAAACAAACAGCTCCGGTCTTGTCTTTCTGCCGACGCAGCAGACACGTTTCCAATCCCGGAACCAGAAGAGAGGGCGAGACTTCCTGCCCCCCAAGCCAGAAGAGAGGGACCATCGTCCTGACCCCCGAACCGGAAGAGAGAGCGAGCAACCCTCAGCTCCGCCCCCACCGGGATCCTGGCCGGGCTCATGTGATATCTTGTTGCGATAAGGGTGATAATGAGCGACATGGAGACCCCAGGCAGGTGCAAAGGAGAGCCATTTATTGCCAAAAATCTGGCCTTTTTAAGCCGTTAGTCGGTTATCAGTTTACATAGTTTTAAGGCACAACAAACTAAGTTCAACCAACCACCATACACCACAATGTGAACACGTGATGGTTATATAACTTGTTTTCTGCCTCTAATTCAGCTGAGTCACCTTCCCACAGTCCTTTTCTACTTAGCCTAAGTAACAGGCCTGAGCCATGATTTTTCAAGGCCTTCCTTTACAAAGCTTTACTTATAGGTGACACTTCCCTCTTCTTTGTTTATGTGTTGCACAGCTAAAACTGTCTGCGCCGGTAAGGTCATTATCTTATTAAGGCTACTATTGATCATTTGTTGCACACAAGACAAAATACATGGGATACATATCATGATCATTAAGAACATACCAACAATAACTATGCCATACATTGCTAAACATTTAAACTATGCCTCGAAGCCGAGGTTGTCGAACCATGAAGACACCCTCCACCAATCACCCTCATCGTGTTGCTGTAACTGCATAACGGGTTGCTTAAGATTACTAATACTCTTGTGAATAGACTCTGAATGATCACTTAAGTTCATGCAGCACATGCCGTCAAAATCTTCGCATCCATGGCCTTGAGCCAGCAGCAAGAAGGCAATGGGTCCCTATTTGCACCATCCAGTGTAGGGGGTACAACACTCGCAGTGCCTTCACCAATCAGGATGATGCAACAAATGGTCGCACACACTGTGAAGGAACCCATTTCACGTGATGACCTGTGGAAACACAAGCATAACCCCTTCCCCACGTTAACAAGTGTAAAGGTCCTGCCCACTGCCCTGTTACAGGGTCTTTTACCATCACCGGAGGCCTGGGACGAGCCTTTGCATCAAAAGAATATTGCCTTTTGCATGCTGTTTGGCCAGCTTCGGCCCGATTCAGGAAACTGAGAACATACAGGGCTTTTGCTAACCTATCATGTAGGCACTCCAACTCCCCCTTCTTTTGTTTTTGAAGCATAGCTTTCAACATTCTGTGGGCACGCTCAACAATCGCCTGACCAGTGGGAGAGTGAGGGATGCCCGTGTTGTGGGAGATACCCCATTGCTGTAAGAACTGGCAAGTCCGCTCAGAAGCATAAGCTGGGCCATTATCTGTCTTTATAGTGTCTGAGAGGCCCAAAGTAGCACAGCATGTAAGCCAGTGTCGAGTAACATCACAAGCTTTCTCACCTGTGTGGGCAGTTGCCATCAAAAAATGTGAGAGTGTCAACAGTTACATGAACATACTTTAAGCGACCAAATTCTGGGACATGGGTAACATCAGTTTGCCAAACAGAATTAGCAGTCAGGCCTCGAGGATTGGCACCTTCTGCTACAGGAGCAGGAGCAATTCCACGGCAAGAGGGGCAGGAAAGCAGAATGTCACGAGCCTGAGAGAAAGTCAGTTGGAATTGCTTTCGTAAAGAGCGTGCATTCTGATGAAAGAAGTCATAAGACAGCTTAGCCTGAGAAAACTTATTCGGCACAACATTTGGCATGACAGTGAGATCAGCACAAGTGTTACCTTCCATGATAGGTCCAGGTAAACCTGTATGAGAACGAACATGAAGCACATAAAAGTCATGCTGCCAGTTGTTAATCAAAAGCCACAGGGAATGCAGCTCTGTAAATAAAAGTGGGTTATCAACATATCTCAAGTATGAGGATTCCAAATGAACAACCACATTAGCAGCATATGCAGAATCAGTTACAATGTTAAGTGGTTCCTGTGAAAACAAGTGAAAAGCATAGCGGATAGCAGCTAGCCCCAGGATTTGCACTGAAGCATTTTGCACTGTCAGAACCCTTTTATGCCATTGGGCAGAGTCACCCTCACACCATACCACTGCAGCTTTGCTGGTTCTGCTGGATGCATCCGTGAACAGTCATTCCATCGACGGGAGTCAAGCTGCAGCGGCCTTTTGCATACAAAGGGAGGCTACCCACTTCCGTCCACAGGCAATGGGAAGGGTAGTGGATAGACAATTGTCCTGAAAAGTCTGCAAGTGCAATCTGAAAGTTAGCATCCTCTGACAACAACCACGACAAGTTCTCTTTGTTTGCAGGCACATACATTCCATGTGGATCCTGGCCACTGAGCGTCTGCAGCCGCTCATGGCCTTTCATGATCAGCTGCGCAAATATGTCATGGACTGTCCATACAGTCTTTGTTGCCATATGAGGTAAAAACAGCCATTCCAGTACATACAAGGGATCACCGTCATTAGGAAACCACTGAAACAAGACAGCAAAGGGTTGAAATTTGCTAGCCACTATAGCAAGAGAAACTGGTTCATCAGGGTCCCATCTCCAGCCCTGATGACTTTCCAGTGCCTGAGCACAGCGATCTAGAGCCTTCTTAGCCTCAGGAGTCAGTTGTCAGGGAGAACTGAGATCAGGATCACCCTGGAGTAAAGCAAACGGGGTGCAAAAGCTCTGTGGACAAACCCAGTATGGGACGTAACCAGTTCAAGGAGCCGAACAATTTCTGCAAATCATTTAAGGTCAGGTTCTCCTTAACAGAAAGCTTTACAGGCTGAGGGCAGATAGTCTGCTGAGTAATTCTCCACCCTAGGTAATGCCACGGGGCCTGCTGCTGCACTTTCTCATGTGCAACAATCAAGCCAGCTGCTCGAACTGCCTGAACAACAGCCACCTGTATGGAACATAAAACAGAATGATCTTTAGCTGCAAGTAAAATATCGTCCATGTAGTGGTACACGGTTGCCTCAGGAAATTGGCAGCGGACCAGTTGCAGAGTGAGATCCACCATCTTCTGGCAGATAGTTGGGATGTTGCACATGCCTTGTGGCAAAACTGTCCAGTGAAACCTTTTCATTGGCTCTGCATGGTTCAGAGTGGGCACAGAAAAAGCAAAATGAGATGCATCATCAGGATGCAAGGGAATAGTAAAAAAGCAGTCTTTCAAGTCTATGACAATGAGGGGCCAATCGAGAGGTATCATCAGAGGAGAGGGAAGTCCAGGTTGCAAGGCACCCATGGGCTCAATGACTGCATTTACTGCTCGCAAATCATGCAACAGTCGCCATTTACCACTTTTCTTGGGAATGCAGAATACAGGAGTGTTCCAAGKGCTAGAGGATGGCTGTATGTGGCCAAGAGACAGCTGTTCATCCACAAGCTGCTGTAAATTTTGTAGCCGTTCCTGACGTAGGGGCCATTGAGAGATCCAAATGGGGTCATCAGTCCTCCATGTGAGCTTACATATATTCAATATCTGCATTCGGAACGGCTGTTCAATGGCCCCTATGAAAAAAGGGGTTGACGGGAGTCAGCATTTATTGTCACAGTGGTTCCAAACTGTCCCAGGACATCACGTCTCCATAATGTACATGGCACTGGAGCAATGAATGGTGCAATGCGGGCAGTCTGCCCATCAGGGCCAAGAACAAGGCAAAGATGAGCTCTTTGCCGAGGACGTTGAAGCCCTCCTACCCCAACCAGAGTCGAGGCAGGGTCAACCGTGGGCCAATCACTAGGCCAGTCCCTGGCTCCGATAATAGAAACAGCCCTGGTATCAACAAATCCTTGGAATGCCTTACCATCAATGGTACAGACCATGGTCGGCTGAGCTGCTGTGATAGCACTTGCCCAAAAAATTTGAGGCTGGCCAGTGCTTCCGAACCCAGCAGTGCCACGCTTACCTTTTCCACCTGGGGTTGTACTGCAAAATGGAACCAGCTGCGCGAGTTGCTGGCTCGCGGGTATATAGCAAGGTGGCATAGATATCCAGAGCATGATCTGTATTTCACCTTCAGAGTCGATGAGACCAGGCAACACAAAGAGTCCTAGCTTAGTGGTGGAAGAATGTCCAATTAGTAAAGCATGCATATTATTGCCGATAGGTCCCCATACCCCTTTAGGGACTAAATGAACTGAGGTGGTCTGCAGAGTCACTGGTTGGCTGGCGGTCAAATGCAGGCCGGCACTTCCTGAGGTTGCTGGGACGAGTTGGCTTGCCAAATGCCGTGCTTCGCATTTGTTTGATTCTGCAGGGCGCGCAAGCTCGCCCCCCGCAGGCGGTTTCCTGAGATCGCAGGTCCGCAGTCCACAGCAGGGCGGGAGCGGCAATCTTTAGCCCAATGAAAGCCCTTCTTACACAAGGGACACTTACTAGGAGGAGGGTTAGTGGAAGGTGACTGGAGTTTTGGCCGTGGTAGAGGGCAAGTTGTTCTCATGTGCCCAGGGGACCCACAACGATGACAACGATTGCCAGGTGCTTTCTGCAACCGAGCTGCATAAGCCGCAGTGGGGGGGTTAGCGTTGTGGGACTGGATGGTTACATTCTCGCAAACCCTAACCATCTCCACTATATCACAAGTACGGTGATTACGAATAGATAAGAGGGCCTTTTTACAGTCAGAACTCGCATTCCCAAACCTGAGGTGCCATACCAGGTTTTTCATGCGCCCTCATCATCCACCTGTCGGGATAGCGCCGCCTAGAGTCTGTCCATGAAAATCGTGTAAGGCTTGCTTGGACCCTGCTCAATTTTAGTATAAGAAATTTTAGCAGCTTTGTCTATTACTGGAACCTGGCGCAGGGCTGCAATAGAAAGACGAGCAATGAGGTTATAAATATCATCTGGATAGGTTATCTGGGTTCTGGCATTTTCATACACACCTTCACCTGTTAACTGAACCACAAGGATAGGGGAATCCCTTTGCTGTAGATGCCCTGCCTGGGAGATGCAAGATGCATGATAGTCCGAAAACCACACTAAATACTGAGTCGTCATCAGGACCATCTTCATCATGCTTTTCCAGTCAGCAGGAGTGAGGACATAGGCAGAACTTATTGTTTGCATGTATGCAATTAGTTGTTCAGAGGTAGTGAAACATGAAGTTTTAGGATTTTTTAGATTTTATTTAAAAATGAACTTTGGTAGAATTAGTAAAGTTAGTTAGAACAAGTGTAGTAGATGAATCTAGCTGAAGCTAATTAAGAAGTTAATAATTATTTAAGGAGCTAGACTTAGAATGAAGCTGATTAATTGTTTTCATTTTATATTTGTACAGCTGTGTTCATAATAAGAACCAGAAGACTCAGAGTACTAAGATCTAAGAGAAAAGTAGACAGATATTAATTCCTCCATTTAAGATGTCCATCCACGGATGGATGGAAAGGTACAGAGCAAACCCCCAAGGTCAAAACTATTGTGAAAACTCAAGAGGCGAAAAGTTCATAGCGAGGAAGACTACCAAAATTCATACCCCTACTTAAAATACGCCCACCGACTCAAATCAAAGAGCAAACTACACATGCTTAATGATATTTTAACTAATTATCATATGAAGTGGGAATGGGAGATGTTTATGTTATGAATATGTTTTTTTTATTTTTAATATTTAGAACTTTTGTAGATAAAAGAACTCTGTACTGTTCTGCAAATCGGCACTGCGTCTTTGGGAGCCATCCCACGCGGCCTCCGGCTGAAAATAAACATACCACTTTCTAACTTTAATTAGTTGGAGAGTTTCTGTCTGTGAATATTTTATTTTTAATAAATCAGTAGCACCCTTGTCGTGCGCCAGCCTCCGCAACTCTTTGAGGACAGAGTACTCAATATCTTTATAGGCTGGAGGTTTGTCTCGTTCATGGATAACTGGATATGAGGTTAGATATGGAGGGATCCTGTTCTGATCCGGTGGGGGGTACAGCTGCTGTACCGAGGGGGCATCACAGGATGCCGTGCCTGAATAGCTATTCAAAGGAACTGTCTCCGGAGGAGGGGGCATAGGGATGGAGCTGGCCGGCAGCTCCTGTCGTGGCCTAGGCAGAGGGGCGATTTCGCCCAGGAGCCCACACGGGGGTGAAGTAGCTACAGCATTCCAGAGGCCCTGTGAGGGTGGGGGACGGGTCACGTGGGCCTTGACATTCATGGCGTCTATAGGGATGACCGCATCCAAGGCTGAGAGGCCATAGCTTGTAGAGGTGGCTGAGCCTGCAGCAGAGAATGCTGCAGTGTTTGAGCCAGCCACAGGAGTGACCAAGCAGCCTGTTACTCCTTGTTCCCTTATAAGGGTCAGTTCTAGAGTGTTCTCCCTTACTCGGCATCCCATTTATTCCTGTCCCCTTACTCCTCCCCTTGTTTACCCCTATTGGTTGAAGTTGTATTACCCCGCCTTCTCTCCGCCCCCTGACCCTCAATCCATTGGTCCCTGTTGTCTCTCTACTCCCACTGCCCCGGGATAAAACCCTAAGCCCTCCATTGTTCTGGGTTCTCTCCTTCCCTGACGATTCATGGAATAAACCTATTTTGTGGAACACATAAGGAGAGCCCCTCCGACTCTTTGCCTCAACTAAGTACGCATTTGTGTGTGTGTGTGTGTGTGCATGGGCACCGCCGAATGCGTCACGGCACCGCTGGACAAACGCCACGCTTTCAGGAAGACTGCAAGGGACCCCAAAACCCATCCAGGATTTTTTTTTTTTATTTATAACAACAATAGCTGGCCGCAGCAGCTGATAAGAGGCATAGTCAAGGGGGAGGTTTGTGACGGAGCCATGAGGGGGGCTGGGGCTGCAGCTGTGAGGGGGGCTTGTGCCGAGGGGGCAGTTACCGGGGGAGGAGCTGGCAGCGCAGACGCAGTAGGAGCAGTGAGGGGTGCAGAGGCCACTGAAGAAGTGGGCGGTGCAGGCACCGTGGGGGCGGGGAGCAGTGCAGGGGCCGCGGGGGCGGAGTGGGAAGGGCCAGGCAGCACAGAGGCAGTGGAAGGAGTAGGCAGCGTAGAAGCGGGGCTGGGCAGAGCAGAGGTGGGGGGAGTGGGCGGTGAGGGAGCTCTAGGACCCAGAAGAGCTCGGAATGCGGGGGAGCTATCATGCAGGAATGCATCTTCATGGCAGCTAGCTGGAGAAGAGGGCAGCTCTGGGGGGGGGCTGTTTGATTCCCAGGAAAGCGGGGAAGCCGTCCTCATATTAAATATTGTGAGAGCTGCTATTATAACCCCCCACATTGTAAGATGTTGCGCTGCAGGGATATTGCCCTTACCGGCGAGATAAAGTTCATGCCAAATCAGTTGCCAAGCATCTAAGTCGTAAATGCGGGCTGGCGGGAGATCTTTGATATGCGTAGAGACCCAATCTAGCAAGGAAAGCAGTTTAGCATCGGAAACATCTCTATTTTGCCTGTGTAATAGCTGCCGTAAAGTCTCTACGGTCTGTTTTTGCTCAAGGGATAATTTCGAACCCATTTTTAACCCCGGCTCACCTTGAAGTGATGGATTTACGCAGAGATGTGATGAGGTGAAGCCAAGAGTTCGTTCTGGGTGGTCTAAGCCTGCCGCCGCCTGCGTGCCACCGCCGGAGGTCCGTGGGGGTGCGCTGCGCAAAGCCGAAGCTGGGAGCCTTTGCTTAGGCCCTGCCTGGGGTTGTTGGGGGAGGTCTGCGGGATACGATGTAGGTCGCGGGCCGTCCCGGGCGAGGTCCGCTGTCTGTAGCTCGATTGTCCCTGTTCAGGCGCCACATGTTGCGATAAGGGTGATAATGAGCGACATGGAGACCCCAGGCAGGTGCAAAGGAGAGCCGTTCATTGCAAAAAATCTGGCCTTTTTAAGCCATTAGTCGGTTATCAGTTTACATAGTTTTAAGGCACAACAAACTAAGTTCAACCAACCACCATTCACCACAATGTGAACACGTGATGGTTATATAACTTGTTTTCTGCCTCTAATTCAGCTGAGTCACCTTCCCACAGTCCTTTTCTACTTAGCCTAAGTAACAGGCCTGAGCCATGATTTTTCAAGGCCTTCCTTTACAAAGCTTTACTTATAGGTGACAATACCCCCAAGTCGGGAAGGGGAGGGTGGGGTGGAAAGAGAAAACAATAACAATTTTTGGGCATAAGCAGAGGATTATGGAATAGATTATCATAAGAGATCACTCCAGGACAGGGGCCAGGAACAACAACAAGCCTTTGAACAGATTAAACAAGAGATTGCTCATGTAGTAGCCCTTGGGCCAGTCAGGACAGGACATGATGTGAAGAATGTGCTCCACACCGCAGCTAGGGAAAATGGTCCTTCCTGGAGCCTCTGGCTGAAGGTACCTGGAGAGACTCAAGGACAACCTCTGGGGTTCTGGAATCCGGCATACAGAGGATCTGAGGCCAGCTACACCCCAACTGAAAAAGAGATCCTGGCAGCCTGTGAAGGGGTTTGATCTGCCTCAGAAGTGATTGGCACCGAAGCACAGCTTCCTCTGGCACTCTGACTACCAGTGCTGGGCTGGATGTTCAAAGGGAAAGTCCCTACCACACATCATGCCACTGATGCTACCAGGAGTAAGTGGATAGCTGTCATCATACAGCAAGCTCAAATAGGAAATCTGAATTGCCCTGGGATCTTGGAAATCATCATGAACTCCCTGAAGGTGAGAATTTTGGACTATCATCAGAAGAGGGAGAGGAGCAGGTGACACATGCTGAGGAGGCCCCACCATATAACCAGCTACCAGAAAGTGAGAGGTTATATGCTCTCTTCATTGACGGATCCTGCTGTATTGTAGGGACAAACAGAAAATGGAAAGCAGCTGTATGGAGCTGCACGCCGTGAGTCGCGGAAGCTACCGAGGGACAAGGTAGATCAAGTCAGGTTGCAGACCTGAAAGCCGTCCAGATGGCTTTGGACATCGCTGAGAGAAGTGGCCTATGGACAAAGAAGTTGTCTATGGAGGGCACCATCTTGAGAGGAGGATTTGTCCACCATTTTACCTTTGTCTCTTGGACCACAAGGTGCTCTATGGAGGGCACCATCTTGGGGGAGGGCTTTCTTCACCATTTTGTTTTCTTTGTTCCTGGGGAGTCCGCGAGAATTCAGCACCTTTGTATCTAGTGATTATTACTGATATTTTTTTGCCTATTGCTATTTCAGTTTTTTGTACACTGTTATTTTTTCACTTATATCTTCTCACATTTGTCTCTCCTTATTGGTGAAAGGGCAGTGGTTAAAACTAAAAGGGGAGGTAACTCATTTTGGAGTGTCCACCCCTTAAATTCTCTTAAACCAAGACACCCTCCTCAACAGGACAGGGGGAGAAAAATATGATTAATGGCTGATGGGTTGAAATAAGGACAGGGAGATTACTCAGCAATTACCATCATGGGCAAAACAAACTCTACTTGGTGAAATTAATTCAATTTATTACCAATGAAAATCAGAAAATGATAATGAGAAATATGAATAAATTTTAAATCCCTTTACCCTACCTTTCCCTTTATTCTAAGCCTCAACTTCACTCCCAACTTCTCTACCTCCTCCCCCTGAAGTGGCTCAGGGGAAGAGAGAATAGGGGTTGCAGTCAGTTCATCAATGTTGTCTCCGCCGCTCCTTCCTTTCCTCCTCATGCTCTTCCCCTGCTCCAGCATGGGGTCCCATCCACTGGACAAAATCCTTCACAAACTTCTCCAATGTGGATAATTCCCATGGGCTGCAGTTCTTCACAAACTTCTGCAGCATGGGTCCTTTCCATGGGATGCAGTCCTTCAGGAATGGACTACTCCAGTGTGGGTTTCTCACAGGGCCACAGGTCCTAACAGAAAACCTGCTCCAGCATGGGTTTCTCTCCATTGGGCTGCAGTTGTTGCATGGAGGCTGCTCCTGTACATGCTTTCCACGAGGTCACAGCTTCCTTCAAGGCACATTCATCTGCTTTAGCATGGGGTCTTCCATGGGTTGCAGGGTGGAGAACTGCTCCGCTGTGAACCTGCATGGGCTGTAGGGGGACAACCTGCATCACCACGATCTTCACCACGTACTGCAGGGGAATCTCTACTCTGGTACTTGGAACACTTCCATCCCGTCCTTCATTGACCTTGGTGTCTGCAGAGTTGTTTCTCTCACATATTCTCACTCCTCTCTGCAAGCTTTGCTTGCGCAGCAGTTTTTACCCCTTCTTAAATGTTGTTGCAGAGGCGATACCACCATCACTAATTGGCTTAGCTTTGGCCAGTGGTGGATCCATCTTGGAGCCATCTGGAACCGGCTGTGTCCAATGTGGGGACAGCTTCTGGCATCTCACACAAGTCACCCCTGTAGCCACCCCTCCATCTGCCAAAACCTTGCCACGTGAACCCAATACAGAGAATTATCAGAAGCCACTACAGGCTATTGTAGGGACATGGGATCAGTCCTGAAGTCAGTAATTAATTGACCTCAATTGTTGTGGTGGACTAGATCTACTCCTTAGGCTAAGGTTCCCCATCCAATCAGGACTCAGCTTTTACTTTGAGCTGGACAACGCTTGTGATGTGAGGCCTTGTCTGCTGAGAGTGCTCACCTTCATAACTAAACCAAGAGTCATGAGGACAGTCATGAGGTCTATATTTCAGAAAGGTGCCACATGACACTGGTGCTATGCTCTGGACTATCTGTCTGAAAACAAATGATGCAGGAAGAATTCACTTGCTACTATAGATTGAGTCAGTGCTCATACAATAGCTGTATGAACAGCCTCATTCCCCCAGCATTATAGTAACAGTAACAGATTTAAATTAAAAATAATTATAGCTTGGTTCTTTTTCTTCTGTTTTCTAATCCCTAGAGGGTGAACTCAATTACTTTATTCTCGTTTCTGACTGGAACCTTTTCTTTTTTTCCTGAACATGATGATCTTCTCATCTTCCCCTCCCCCTAAAAGTGCAGCAATTAGAATAAAATCAGGAGCGGATAATTGTGGTGTATGAGATGCGAGACACAGGCTGAGGGAATCTGTGAATCTGTATTTTTCAGAATTTACACGATACTTATACAGTAAAACCTGCAATGTTCAGCAGAACTTCAAAAGCTTGGTTCCCGTAAACCTAGTTAGCTTATCAGGGTCCAGGTTAGCTGAATGTTTTTTCTTGCCCTCAGTCCATTGTGTGATAAGCACCCCTGATAACAGCAGATGTCTTCACAACGGGTGGTGTCTTCAGGGTCTTAGGTGATTGTGGAGGAGGCTGGTGAGCCTGCTTACAGAGGGACCACAAGGGTCCCTTGGAGGGAGGAGACAGGTAGCTCTCCAGGTTAGGGTGACTGAAAAGGCCGCTCCCAGGACACTTTGTTTCACTATGTTCATGTACCTCGGCGCTGTTTCCCCGATTGGCCTGGTGGCCTCTCTGACCCTTTCTACCCTACATGTCCCGGTTCCAGAGGCTTCTCCCTTTCTTGTTTCCCCATCGGCCCTTGTTCCCTCGCCACTCCCCCAGTCATTCCCATTGGCTCCCACACCCCAACCCCACCTATGTACCGCCCCCATACCCTCAGATTATTGGTCCCTGATGCTGTCCCCACCCCTACTGACCCTGTATATAGCCCTGGACCCTGCCATGCGGCCCGTCTGTCACTGGGAACCTTCATGTCTCTGCAATAAACTTCTCTCGTGGAACCTCATACGAAGACCCTTCCTGCCTCTGCTGTCGATCCAGCTTATAGGAAAAGCTATCCAGTGTGTGTGTGTTTGTGTGAGTGTGTTTGCCCTGCCGAGCGGCTTCTCTGGAGACGCTTTTGGAAGGTCGCTGCACCCCACCATCCAGCACACCGAACTGGGACCATTTCCACGCGTGTTCCTGAAAGCGTCTCCAGCAGCTTTTTGCTGCTGGAAATCAAGCTGCGTTTGGAGCAGCCATCTCCCCGGAGAGAGCTCTGAGTTTTATCAGGGTAATCCGAGGGGTGACCGACAACCTTCTCAGGAGGAGAAGACCGGTTGAAAGTCGACGGACCACCCCAAGAAGTTTTTTTTGACCCAGTTGGTGAGTGAAAAATATCAGGTCTTTTTTCTATTTCTTTTTAAGCCTTTTCTCTCGGGTGTTGGGAAGAGTTGGAGATGGGGGCTAACTTAACCCATCCCCAGCGGGAAGTTTGTAACCAAGTTGAAAGAGCTTTTTTTCGGGGAATTTTTCACTTTTCTACGGGTGACTTAAAACGTTTAGTTCTTTGGTTGTTTAAATACTTTCCTAACATTTCACGGGATTTCGTTTTGCTTGCCATTATGGTAGTAAGTGTTAAGGGTATTAGGAAACGTTTGAGTTCTGTTAATCCCCAGTTAAAAGATCCTTCCCCATCTCCCTCTCCCTGTGTTCCTCAACCCTTTTCCCTGTCTCAGGAGAGACCCAGAGACGGATTCTGCCCAAGGGCACAGGGCTGCTACCGACTCCCTGACATCCCCTGGTCTCCCCTGTCCCCTTCTCGAGATGGGTTTGATCACCCCATCTTGAGCCCTTTCCCAACCCTTTTTCCTATATCCTCATCCCCAGCCGCAGCCCCACAAAATGGCGCCGACCATGTGGTGCAACAAAATGGTGCCGACCGTGTGGCGCCAGCCATTCCACCACCTTGTGACCTCCCTCCCCCCTTTCCCTGCGCATGTCATTGCGTCGGGTCCCTCCTCCCATGCATCGATGGGCGTGTCTGCATTGGCCCCCTCCCCTTCCATCAGGAATCCCTTACCTATCGCAGACCCCGCGTCCCCTTCCGGAGTCCCCACCTTCTCCATCGGTGGCTCCGCTGCTGGAAACCAACCTTCTTCTGGTTATCACACTGCCAGAGCCAGAACTGGGTGCGGTGGTGACCGGAATCACGCCATCTTGGCATCCATTGCCGCGAAACAGCAGGCAAATTCAGTCTGTCGTAAACCCTGCACAGGAGCCAGGCGCTCTCCCTCCTCTTCGGAGGAGGAGGGCGGTGACTCCCAGGATTCTGATCTGGAGTCAGAAGATCCCTGGGCTGTGGTGCAAAGAAGGGTGGTAAGGGATGGTAACTGGGAGTTAGCTGACAAAATTATGTTCTTTGCAGCTCCAGTTATCTATAAGAGGGGAAGAAACCCTGGGTGGGAGCTGCTCCCTTATGCACAGCTCAAAGAGCTGTGCAAGGCCGGAAAAGAGTATGGCGAGGTTCGCCATATTTTAAAAACTTGCTCCAAATTACCTTCTCCGCACATACCCTAGTACCCCATGATATAAAGAACATATTGAAGTGCCTCCTCTCTGACACAGAGTATATGCTCTGGGACAGAACTTGGAAAAAACATCTAAGGGGACTTATACAATCGTATAGAGTAGATGAGGCTAGGGCCCGTTTAACCATCGACCATTTAAGTGGAGAAGGTAACTTGGAGCGCCCCCAAGACCAAGTGCAAGATCTCCCCGAGGCTGTCCTTAGAGACATCAAAAAAGCAGCAGAGACAGCGCTGCTTCAGACACCCGATAATGCCACTCCCACCCAAAACTTTTCAGACATTAAACAGGGTGTGGATGAGACCTTCATCAAATTTATAGACCGCCTAAAAGGCTCTATTGAAAGACAGGTCGAGAACGCAGAGGCACGCAAAGAACTGTTGTGCAAGTTAGCCGTGGCCAATTCAAACAGGGAATGTAAAAAGATTTTGAGAGCCCTCCCTCTCGACCCGGAACCCACCATAGATCAGATGGTTGAGGCCTGTGCCAAGTTAACATCAACCGAACACACAATTGCCATGGCGGTCTTGAAAGGGGTGGCAGAAGCTTTGGTGGCATCATCTAAGGACAGCGAACAATGTTACTATTGCGGGGAGTCAGGACATTTCATTAAGGACTACCCCAAGCACAAAAACACCAGAAATTCACCACAGTCGGTGAGGTGCTTGGCATCGGGTTGTCCAATTTGTGAATACCATCACCAACGGCACTCGGGAAACTACCAACAGAGCGCGGGACGGCCCCGAGCGATGACATCAAATGTGCAGCCGTTCCGCCCTACCCTGCCTGCCATCCCAGAGACTTGGAGGCCGGAAGCTACTTTTCTGAAGACTACGTAGATGAGGAGCTCCGAGTCTCCAAGGCATTACAATGCATAAAGGTATGGACCCGGCGCCAATTGGTGAGTACCCTGTCAATACAATTCGACAATGAGGGCATTCATAAAATCCCCACAGGACAATATGGGCCCCTAGATGGCCCCAGAGACATTCTAATTATTGGAGATGGCATTAATGGGCCAGGAGAACTCTCTATCATCCCCAAAATACAAACTGTTGGCCCTAATGATGAACTATATGTGACAGTCATGTGCAATAAACGGCCTTGGCTTTTATACCGGGGAACGGCCATTGCACAATTTTTCCTCCTACCACCTTGCTTGGACTGCGTCCCGGAGAACCCGATGGCGTTCTGGGGCGAGGTTGTTGGCCCAGATAGACCCATGGTAGAGTGTGGCCTGCTTAACAAAGGTACTAAGCTCTACCTTCCAGGGATGGCGGACACCGGAGCGGATGTCACCATCATCACCCGCTCCAAGTGGCCGCAGGACTGGGAACTAACCCCGGTGAACGGAGTCATTTCGGGGATTGGAGGTGCTGCGGTCTCCATGCGCAGCAAGGATACCATCGTCGTGGAGGGACCCGAGGGCCGAACTGCCACCATCAGGCCCTTCATAGTAAGGTCGGGAATTACGTTATGGGGCAGGGACCTGCTGTCCCAATGGGGAACTCGACTAGAAATCCCATCGCCATCACGGGATTTCTAGTTGGGGCCACTGCGGAGCGCGCCACCCCGCCACTCACATGGAAGACTGACAATCCGGTGTGGGTGGATCAGTGGCCCCTCTCAGCTGAGAAGCTGCGCACTCTCAAGTCCCTTGTGGAGGAGCAGCTTGCCAAGGGCCACATTGAACCAACCAATAGCCCTTGGAATTCCCCTGTCTTTGTTATTAAAAAACCTGGCAAAGASAGGTGGAGGCTRCTCCACGACCTCYGAARAATCAATGAGGTCATTGAAGACATGGGTCCCCTGCAACCTGGCCTACCCTCACCCTCCATGCTGCCACGCAACTGGAAACTCGCAGTTGTTGACATCAAAGACTGCTTTTTTAACATTCCCCTCCATCCTAGAGACGCACCCCGATTTGTGTTCTCAGTCCCATCCCTGAACAGGGAGGCCCCTCTAAAGCGGTACCACTGGCGTGTCCTCCCTTAGGGGATGAAAAACTCACCTTCCATCTGCCAGTGGTACGTGGCCCATGTCCTCTCACCTATTCGTAAAAAATTCCCAGATGCCCTAATTCTTCATTATATGGACAATATATTAGTTTGCACGCGGGACCAGTCCTATCTGAATACTGTTCTGGCAAAGACAATCAAAGCTGTGGAAGATGCCGGATTTGAGATCTGGGAAGATAAGATCCAGCGAACCTGCCCCTGGACCTACCTGGGACTCTGAATTGGCGAGCGGACCATCGTACCCCAGCAGCTCATCATCAAAGACAACCCGAAGACCCTCCGAGACCTCCAACAGCTCTGCCGGACTATCAACTGGGTGCGTCCACTGCTGGGGATTACGACGGAGGACCTCGCGCCACTCTTCAATCTCCTTCGAGGTAGCGAGGGCCTTGACTCGCCACGCACCATCACTCTAGAAGCCCAGGAGTCCATCAGCAAGATCCAGGATGCATTATCATTGAGGCAGGTGCATAGGACCGATCACGCTCTCGCGTTCCGGTTCATCGACTTAGGTAAGCTGCCCAGGTTCCACGGTCTCATCTTTCAATGGGACACGACAATGAGAGACCCCCTCCTTATCATCGAGTGGGTCTTTCTCCACAACCAACCTACCAAGACACTAACTACAACCCAGGAGCAGATGGCTCAACTTATCACCAGAGCCAGGACACACCTTCGCACCCTTGCAAGATGTGATTTCGCATGCATTTACCTCCCATTGACAACAGAGGCTCTGGAAAACTTGCTCCAGACCAATGAACACCTCCAGTTCGCCCTAGACAGCTACGCGGGCCAAATTTCAATCCATAAACCCAGTCATGGACTGTTTACTTCAGTTTTCCATTTGGTCCCAAAATCACTCCAAAGTTGTACGCCTCTAAAGGCTCTGACAATTTTTACTGACGGCTCGGGGAGATCCCACAAGTCAGTCATGACTTGGAAAAATGCAAAGACGCAAAAGTGGGAGTCTGATACTGAAATTGTTGAAGGGTCCCCCCAAATTGCTGAACTAGCAGCCGTTGTCAGGGCTTTCGAGAGGTTTAAAGAACCCATAAATTTGATCACAGATTCGGCACACATAGCCGGTGTAGTTGCTAGGGCTGAACATTCTTTATTAAAAGAGGTGGAAAATCCAAATCTACACAGGTTGCTTTCGAAATTAATTTATCTTCTCTCCCACTGAAATCAATCATTTTACGTAATGCATGTGAGATCACACACCGACCTCCCAGGGCCTATTGTGGAAGGCAACAGAAGAGCCGATACCCTGGCCATGCCTGTGCAAACTGCTAACATCCCTGACATCTTTGCACAGGCAAAAATGAGCCATAGCTTTTACCATCAAAATGTGCCCGCCCTCATGTGTATGTGACCAGGCAAGGGCGATAGTGGCCACATCCCCCAACTGTCAGCAACACCAAGTTCCATCGTTGGGTTCCGGGGTGAACCCCCGCGGACTAAATAGCTGTCAGTTGTGGCAAACAGATGTAACACATTACCCTAGTTTTGGCAGGCTCAAATATATACACTTGTCCATAGACACATTTTCTGGAGCGGTGTTTGCTTCGGCCCATGCAGGAGAGAAGGCCAAAGACACCATCAGGCACTTCCTCCTCGTGTTTGCCACCTTGGGTGTCCCACAGGAAATAAAAACCGACAGCAGCCCTGCTTACACCTCCCACAAACTCCGAGACTTTTTCAATCAGTGGGGGGTGAAGCACGGCACAGGCATACCACACTCCCCCACAGGACAGTCCATCGTTGAGAGGGCCCATGGTACCATCAAGCGGGTCCTCGATCAGCAGCGGGGAGGGACAGAGGTTAATTCTCCAACTGAAAGGCTCTGTAAAGCCCTTTTCACTATAAATTTCTTAAATAGCTCATTTACAGAGCCAAACCCCCCTGTATTCCGGCACTTCTCAAATTCGACCCAAGCTAAGCTTGATGAGAAGCCGCCAGTGCTGATCAAGGATCCGGAGAGTCAGCAGATATTAGGCCCTTTCCCACTAATAACCTGGGGGAGGGGATGTGCCTGTGTTTCCACATCATCAAGCCCAAGGTGGCTACCAGGAAAAAACATCAAGCCCTATATTGGCCCGGCAAACACTACTCCAGTAGACACTAACCCTGCCAACTCTGAGACAAATACAGGACCGCCCAATAAACAAACAAGTGCGGTGTGGAGACGGAGACGGCGCAGATTTCCACGGCAGATGCCGACCCGTCGTCCCGCAACCAGAACCTCGGAGTGATAAGTCCTCAGTTCTAACCCTTGTTCTTCAACCACATATGCCCATACCCCTATCCCCCCTTATTTCTTTCAATAATTTTGTTTAAAACCCTAGCAGAAGCACTTGCCAAAGCGACGCCCCACCAGGAAGCCCAACATCTACCTCGCCGCTGTTTTCTGGATGCTTAAACTGTGCCCCAGTTCAGAGAACTCTAGCCACCCACAATGAAAGCATCCATGCCAGCGTTCAAAAACTAAAAATCAAAAAAAAAAAAATATTACATTGGGACCTGGGGAGGCGGGTTGAGGTGCTTTTGACCATTTTTGTTGTTTTGCGTATATTCGGTTGTTTTAGAACCCCTGGGGGAGGCCTTTTTAATTAATAAAGAAGGGGGAGTTGTGGAGGAGGCCGGTGAGCCTGCTTACAGAGGGACCACAAGGGTCCCTTGGAGGGAGGAGACTTAGGTAGCTCTCCAGGTTAGGGTGACTGGAAAGGTCTCTCCCAGGACACTTTGTTTCACTATGTTCATGTACCTCGGTGCTGTTTCCCCGATTGGCCTGGTGGCCTCCCTGCCCCTTTCTACCCTACATGTCCCGGTTCCAGAGGCTTCTCCCTTTCCTGTTTCCCCATCGGCCCTTGTTCCCTCGCCACTCCCCCAGTCATTCCCATTGGCTCCCACACCCCAACCCCACCTATGTACCGCCCCCATACCCTCAGATTATTGGTCCCTGATGCTCTCCCCGCCCCTACCGACCCTGTATATAGCCCTGGACCCTGCCATGCAGCCCGTCTTTGTCACTGGGAACCTTCACGTCTCTGCAATAAACTTCTCTCGTGGAACCTCATACGAAGACCCTTCCTGCCTCTTTGCCGTCGATCCAGCTTATAGGAAAAGCTATCCAGTGTGTGTGTGTTTGTGTGAGTGTGTTTGCCCTGCCGAGCGGCTTCTCTGGAGACGCTTTCGGAAGGTCGCTGCACCCCACCATCCAGCACGCCGGCGACAGGTGATAACTTCACAATGGCTGTTGATTTCTCTGCAGGGGTTGGCGCCATTTCTTTTGCAAATTCATATCTGCAGATAATAAAAAATGAGTCATAAAGACTGTTGGGGGTTAGGTTTTTTTTTCCAGGGAATTTTCTTCCCATTTCTTGTCAGGAAGGTGGTGAATGAACAGTGATCAAGAGACAAAAGATGTGGCCAAGTGCTTTGGCATATTGTTGGAATGGTTCTGGGGGAGGGGGGAGGCAGGGTGGTTTTGGCAGTTTCTTAGCTGGGGGTGGGTAATTTTTGCCCAGTTGGGAGCAGAGATGGTTGTGTGGTTTTTCTTCACCTTGGACCTCTCCTGTGCAGCAGTTTTCAACACTGCCGTGGAGCTCTGCCTGCCACCAGCTTGGAAGCCTGTTGCTTCCAAGAGAGAGAGTCCCAGCTGCTACACTGACTAAGACTTCACGGGCTGCCAGGGCTGAGATCACCACAGTCCATCTGGGTGCCTGGGGGAGTTGTACCTTTTCCCCCCCCCGGGAGCCACCACATGGAGGGCCACCTGAAGCCGGAGCACCCCTGCCAGACCTCTTCTCTGTACGGTATTGCAACATTGCGATGAAGCCCTGCCTCCTTTCCCAGCATGTACTGGCTGCCGCTAGCAGTGCTGAACACCAATCATCGCTCGCGTGGATGCCTGGGGGAGTCAACCCTTCTTCCCTCTCTCTCATCTGAGCAGCCATCACCACCAGGGAGATCCCAGTCTTGCACCAGAGCACTCCCTGAAGCTGTGAGGGAGGTACTACAGCCTCTCTGCCTGAACATGAGCCAATAGCGCCCCCTTCCAGATGTGGTCATAACTACACCAAAGGGGAAATCGCTTAATGGGTGGGAAAAGGGTGTTATTGGGCTTTCTTTTTCTTGCTGTTGCTGTTTGTTTTGTCTTGTTATATATAGATAGTCTAGTAAAGAACTGTTATTGCTTTTCCCATATCTTTGTCTGGAAGCCCTGTAATTTTTGAAGTCATAATAATTTGGAGGGAGGGGGTCATTTTTCCATTCCAGGGAGGTTCCCGCCTTCCTTGGCAGATATCTGTCTTTTAAACCAGGGAAAAGACTCAGACCAAGCAGCATGCGTGTGTCATGGTTTGGACAAACTTAGGAGGAAGACTCAAAGAGCCTCCTCTGCAAAAGATAGGGTCCTAATAACTCACTTCCCCTCCCCTTAAGAATTTCTCGGAGGAAAGTGAAAAAAACCTGTTTATTTAACAAAACCCAGCAGCTGGGGGGGGGTGTGTGTGTGTGCATGCAGGCACCAGGGGAAGGAAAAAGGAAAATAAAAAAATAAATAATGTTAGATAATAAACCTCTTGTGGTGAAGACAACCTGGATGAATTCAGAGTCCTTTTCTGGGTGTGGTCTTCTGCTCTGTCTCTAGCTAGCTGCTTGAGTACGGAGTAGGCCCTCTCCAGGCCCAGGGTGTAGGTAGGCTCCAGAGTTCAGTAGTCTGTTGTAAAGTTCCAAAGGAAGACGGAAAAAAACTACGATCCCAGGAGAAAAAAAAACTGTCTTCTTTCTGTGCCTCAGGCAAAGGAGGGAAAAAGTCAAAAATAAGTTTTAACTCCCTCCAATATGAGTAAAAGCAGTGCCGAAAACTCCCAGGAAAAAAAAAAAGGTAAAAGTGTTCCCTCTGCATCCAGCTGCAGAAAAAGCGGCCTGCAAGAGCTCTCTCCTGAGAAGCAGAGTTTCTCCCGAGAACCACAACAAAGCTAGCTGATAAAGCCGGGAATGTAAACACCTTCGAAGAAAACCAAAACAAGTGCCTGGCTTGTCAAGCCAGCTTAAAGACACAGAATTAATATTTTTCATTAAGCAGGCAATTGGGATATATAGCATCATAAAGTCACCCTAGGACACTGTCAAGGGTTAACCTGGAAGGCAAACTCCAGATCCCCACGCTTAGTTCTTTAGCGGAGAGGAGACAGCAAAAACAGGCTGCAAACTTGAAAAATGATTAAATAATTTATTTCACTAACACTACTAAGAATAGAAAGAATAAAAAATAATGAAAATATTAAGGCAGAATATACAAATATCATTCTCCCCCCATACATTCCAAATCTTCCTCACTGATCACGTAAAGGACATAAACATGAGATTCTGATCTTATGATTAAGAGTTCTTATTGCCACTTTATGGGATAAAGAGAGTTCTTTCTGTAGTGTAATGGGATCCATCCCACGGAAGACAGTTCCCTAAGAAGTATCTTCAGCGTGGTTCCAAACCTTCCAGAAACACCACAGCTCGCCCTGGTTTTTGCAGTGGTGTATCCTCTCTCCCACAATACATTCCGCAGTTTGTGGGTCACAAGAAAAGTCTGTTGGGGTTAAACATTTTAAGAGTAAGTCATTCCAACCTAAAGGCACTAAAGGTACAGGCTCCTGCTTTACACATAATCTCCAAAGGCTGCAAAGGCTGCAAATTTCAAACTGCACACAACATAAAAATGTTCTTATTTCAGGCTGCAAATTTCAAACTCCCCCACGTCTAAATTGTGATTTAAAGAGATATTTAGTTTGGTATTATTTCAGATCACACAGCACAGCTCACAGAAGAAGATGGATCTTGATGCTGGTAAAGATGGCTTCTCTGGCACTTCCTGCCACTCCTTGTCTTCTCTTCCATTTGGGCTACTGGTCTCCATATTTAGTCTTTCACGTGACTGCTTTCCTTTCTAGCTTAGAGAAGAGGTTAATATTTGCAGAAAATGCCTACAAAAGTATTTATAACAGTTTACATGCTCCCACTAGATAATGTAGCTGTAATGATGCTTGCTTCCCCGGGCCCAAGGCTCTCTGCACTGGCAGCCATCCAAATTTCGAGTAAGTCTCTTGGCTGCTACTTAAATCTCTGCTTTATCTTAAAAGCAAGGTCACTCTTCGATCTCACCAGTACACCTTTGAAAGGGAGTGCTTTTCCTCCAGCAAAAATCTTGGCTCGCTCTCTCTGCATAGCTTGGCTTGGCTTGGCTTAACTTAGCTGTTTCTCTGTTTGGCCTTGGTCCAGATGGTGATAGACCAGCTCCTCTCGGATCCGAAACAGCACAGGACCGGTGGGGTGAGGCCGGCTGCCCCCGCCGGCCCCCCTGGCCGTGGGCCCCTGGCCCGGGGGTTGGAGGGGAAGCCTCTCCTGCTCGTGGGTCAGCAGGCAGCAAGGGAGAAAGAGAGGAAGTGAGAGCAAGTCCTGCATCACTTCCTAGGTGTTTTTTATAACATTCCTTTCACAGAGACGTCACAGGAACACTAAGTGGCTCATAGAACTGTCCTTTACCTGTTTTTAACCAATCAAATTTGTCTCGCACCAGGTCAAACTATGACAGACACACACACACAATAGTGGGACTTTGAAAGGAATTCAGGTGTAATGAAAAATGGAGGCAGAGGCTTTGGGGCTGATTCTTGGATGCTGGAGAAAAGGTTGCATGAGGCATCTGACTCAGGTGTCAATGCACCAATCACCATAATATTCTGGATCTATAGTAAATGGAAAGAGTTACATGTCTCTGGGGTTGATTTAAAGTATGTCAATTAAATGCCTAATGTCAAACTGTGAATATCCCCTGAGAAGTAATGGAGGGAGGTTTCTCCCCTTTCTCTCAGAAAAAGTAGGCCCCTTGCATAATAGTTTGACATACCCGTAGAAAATCTCAGAGGAGATTCTGGGAAGTCTGTTTAATTATTTTTTTTATGTTAGAAGTCCTAGTACAATGGCACAATCACTTTGTAAAAAAATTTGTAAAAAAATTACTCCTCTTCCAGGCAAAACTGGGAGGACCTTGGCAGCTCTAGTAGCATTTATAAAATGCACATTGTAGGCACTGTCAGAGACTGGAGGGATTGCTGGCTCAAAACATTTCTTTGAGTGCATGTGTCGGCAAAGAGGCAGATCAGGCCTGGCCTTTGGTGAGGCAATGCACTGCCCCTTACACCCCACACCCCCTAGGACCTGTATCCCAGCCCCACAGTGGCCGCCAATTAGTGGCATACCAGACGCAATGCTCCACACCCGACCTCTGGAACCCCTAACTCAGCTCCTAAGTGGCCAGATGACCAGAAGTCCCATCTGGGGGAAGCGCCCACGAAGGCCAAGGGATATTTAAAGTGGAACAGGAGGCAAGCACATCTTGACCCTACCTCCTCTTGGAATTTCTATCAGCTGAACACTGCTGGAACCAGGAGTGGTAGTTTGTTCTTTTCTATATCGTTTGTCTTTCTTTCTCCTCCTTCTAATTCCCTCTTCTCAGAATTTTTGAGTAACTTAAAATTGAATGGGCTTAGAGTTTGCTAAGTTGAATGGACTAAGTTAATGCTTTGAGAAGTGTTTTGTGTTCATTGAATGCTGCTCTAAAACTTTTGCCAAAGTTCTTCAATTTTCTAAAGCTGCCAGTGAAGTTTTTCTTGTTTTGACCTCTTGCATCTAATTCAGAGTAAGTGAAGAACCGTAAGCCCTTTTAAAAGTCAAGTGAATTTTTTGGGCCTTACAGGCATGTACAGCAGGAAAGTAAGAGTTTGCACTTCAGGAAATTTGAATGTGTGTGTGTGTGTGTGTGTGTGACTACCTTTCCAGAAGCACACATTTTTTTGTCGAGGATAGTTACTGGGTGCAGATGTTCTGTGAGGATGATATTTTACTTTGTTATGGAGTAGAAAACTGGTGGCGGATGTGCCAGCTGATCAGCAAAGGCTTTGGTCCCCTGTTGTAATAAACGGGATGGATGTTGGGGTCCCGCAGCCTTCCCAAAAGCGTCGCGCTTGTCCGGCGGTGCCTTGATGCGTTCGGCGGTGCACACACACGTGCGCACACACACACACAAAGGCGTACTTAGTCGGAGGCAGAGTCGGAGGGGTTCTCCTTGTGTGTTCCACGAAATAGGTTTATTCCATGAATAGTCAGGGAAGGAGAATCCAGAACAATGGAGGGTTCAGGGTTTTATCCCAGGGGTAGCGGGGGCAGAGAGAACAACAGGGACCAATGCGTTGAGGGTCAGGGGGCAGAGAGAAGGTGGAGTAATACAACTTTAACCAATAGGGCAAACGAGGGGAAGAGCAGGGTACAGGAATAAATGGGATGCCGAGTAAGGGAGAACACTCTAGGATCTAACCTTATAAGGGAACAAGGAGTGACAGGCCTACAGGCAAACCAAACAGGGGGAGATCTTGGACCTCGGAGCCTTCCCACCAGCAGTCTCCTACTGCACTCAGGCCCTCCGGCCCCACTGGCTCCTTGGTCACTCCTGTGGCTGGCCCAAACCCCCACAGCATCCCCTGCTGCAGGCTCAGCCACCACCACAGTCCCCACTTCTTGATTTTGCAGTTTTGGTGACCTTTGGTTTAACACTTTTGCTTAAAGAATGACATGCAACATCCCTCTTCAAGCGTCACCTGAATCAACTTCTTCCCTAAGCTGTAAATTCCATTAAATAACAGATCCCCAAGATTAATGCAACCTTAATGAGGCACAGTTATAATAGGAAAGCTCATGTATTTTTTACATCAAGTTTTGCTGCCCCAACCTCCAGCAAACAGTTATCAGTAGGATTTTACACTGATTTGTAATTCAAAGATATCATTCAATGTAGAGTTGTTTTTTTGGTTAAATATACATCATAAATATACAGGACAGCACAATATATTGACAGCCAATATTACAGAGAGGGTCTTACATTTTGCACTGCAAAACTTCTTGCTACTGTATGCAATGGCCTTATGTTGCTTTCATTTATCTATTATTCAAGTTTTAACTTCTACCTCTACAAAGGCAAGGAAAATTCTAACATACACAATTCCCAGGTATGATATTTATTTGTAACTCCTTAGACTAGGGCATGATGCAGTAACTTTAGGTGGAGGCCCAACTGACTTCAGTGGAGTAGCAGAGATGGATGCCAATGCTTAATTAAATTAACAGTGTGTATCTGGAATTATAGGTTTAGCTCTACATTTCTTTACATTTATATACATGCATTTTTGTGTCTGAATGGAAGACACAAATATAATACTTGACTACATTTTATGATCCCACACATTTTTAATCTGTGGAAAAGCATACCCATTTTACATTGTAACAAAACTGTCTTGGGCTAATAAGCAAATTTATTTAATCAGTGCCAAATATCTAGCCATATTGATTATTTACGTACCTTTGTCTTTTTTAACTTATAAAATGTGGGCTATGGAAACACTCTTGTTTTACTTTATATAAAGAATACAAATGATCATTTATAATTTATAGTATTTTCAGATTTTAAATAAATGTTGATTTTTCAACAACAAAAAAATGTTGGCTATTATTTTGTTTTGCTTCTGCTTTATGTTATATTTAAGGAATTCTTTACCAGTAACATTCTTAAGTTATGTGATTCTGGGCATATATACTATGTCATATTTTGTTAACATGAAAGAGGAAATATCCCGGTCCTCAAATCATGCTTAAAAAATATGATCACTCTATATAGAAGAATAATGTCTGTACCCATTACAAAGCTTTCATTGCCTGTAAAAACTGAGTAAAACTAACTTTACATCATGAAACTACAAAGCAAAATTAAGGAAATTCAATAATTTGTATCAACTCTGGCTACATCTGCTAAATATTTTCTAACTTCTAAAACAGAAAAACAGAAGGCAAACTTACAATGAATAGAAACAGTAATGGTCATAGCATGTGCTGCACATTATTTGAATGGAAAGTAATTTATTACTTATGAAATAAAAGCTGTTTATTCTTGTCATTCACTCTCTGTAACAATTTTACAATTTATCTGTGAAAAAATGAGAAACTGTACCACTATTAGCATATGAATACTTCACAGATCAAATTGTCTGTGAAGTATTTTAATCATTTTTCAAGTTTCCAGCCTGTTTTTGCTGTCTCACTTCCTCTAAAGAATACAGCATGGGGATCTGGAGTTTGCCTCCAGGTTAACCCTTGACAACAATAACAGAAGGACATTTGGTATTGGTGTGTGCACAAAGCAGCCATTTTGAAAAAAAGAAAGAAATGGTGTAGGTGTTTAACCCATTGTCTGTCTCTCTGGTTTCACACTACTGCTTTGATTAGGGTAGCCTGGGAGTGTGACTTGAAATTCTTTAAAAATAACCACACAGGTTAAATACTGGAACAAAGATTATACGTATTATATTTTTACTCAACTAGTAGCAATAGAGACAATATAAGAGAGAGGTTCAGAAAAAGAGATTTTGAACGTAGTTGCATGTGTGCCTGAGGTGAGGGGGCAAATTTTGCCAATGTGAAGATTATACAGAAATGAAATATTACCTACATACAATTTTATTTCATGGCAACAACATAGTAGGCCTTGGGTCAGTGAACATATTTCTCAAAGAAGCTGCATACATAATTTAGGCCCTATGAAGGGGCCTCAGTTGAAGTTGCCAGGCTACATTCATTTCAAAAGCAGTGTCATTTGTTATCAAATTTAAATTAACTCTCGCAGCACTGAACTCATAAAGCAGGGTTTTTTAACAGTTCTTACTGTCTAAGAAAGGAAAAAATGTGCCTGTTAAGTGACAACATTATTTCACAAAAAACTGAAATCTTATTCATATTTACACCTGCAGAGCAATAATCTAGAAATATTAGTTTTTGAAAGATATCTTGGTGCCTTGTTCTCTTTTCAGAACCAGTGTTCTTTCTTCTCCCATTTTTTCCCTGTAAAAAAGAAATCGCAATTTCATCTTTAATTTGAAAATAAATTAACAAATCAGTATTTGTTGCTGTTTTTCTGCAAGCATGCCACAGCTGCTTTCATCAAAATTTTGGGTTTATGAGGTTACATGCAAATTAGAAACTCATAAGATATTTATATTTTTCAACCCCATGTGACCTACAACTCTTGGGCTTGATCCTCCAGATTTTATTTGCACTGATAATCCTTATAGATATAACTGCAATGTGACTTCTTTTATATTCAAGAACTACTGAGATAAATGATGTCTGGATTGCACTAATTATTATTATTTATTATTTATTTCCTTGAGCACCATAGTGTGCTATGCACTTTCTAATCAGAGAAGAGATGTTTTTGCCCAAAGGAACTCACACAGCTGTACAGATATCTTTTAAAAGCAATCCATATGACTTTACTATGCAGTATTTTAAGTATCAAGGGGCAAACAATAAAAATAAATGCCCAAAATCACAAACATTCATTCACTAAATTAATCTGATTTTGCTGAGTTCATGCCCTTCCTGTACTTGCTTTTGATAAATATTTTAGCAGTTGATTGTCAATTGAAAGATATTTATGGAAAGAAAATTTTATATCCTGGAAAGAAGTCTGTTTCCTAAAAACTTTTAGTCATCTTGGTTCATTCTTCGGAGATGCTGGATGCTCTTGAGCTCAGCAGGAACATACACGTGCTTGAAAGTAAGGTGCTTTAGCCCAGATCCTCAAGGGTTGGTCCTCATCAGTCACTTTTGAAGACAGATGCTATGTTGGACAGAAACCAGAATGATCACTCAAAACTTTGCAATGTTAGCTCCAAAAATAAAATAACAGGTACAACAACATGATTTCTCTGGCCAATCACAACTGATGAGTACAATGTAGATTTTGAATATCAGTAATAGTCATACAGAACATCCCAGTTGTAATAAATAAGTGAATGATAATGTTGGCTTTCACATATATGAATTTAACATTTACCAATAATAATGTGCTATGTAGAAATAGTAAAATATAGCGTGTAGAAATAATAAAATACAGTTAAGTAAAAACAAGACTAAAGTGAATAGTAATTTTGAAATAGTTGTAACAGATACATGGTAATAAATATCCTTAAGCTAACAAAACATGGTAATAAATATCTTTAAGCTAAACAATTCAAGACAACAAAAGATAAACTGTGTACATCCTGGAGTTTGTTTTCTCACCAGAAAAATCAGGAAAGACTGTTATTACACCAAAACTCCCAGAGGAAGGATCGATCACAAATCAAACAAGAAAAGACAGATACCTGAATTCCTGAAATAACACAAGACTACACAATGCTCGGACTGATGTCACCCTGGTGGAGCGGTGGGAAAGGGRGAAATGAGTGAAGTGTAAATTACCTTTTGAGCCTCATGAATATGCAAYAGTCTAAAGATACTTAAACCACAGTAGAATGAATGAAAAATCGYGCCTCTGGCAAGATTTGCCAAGCGCCCAGCTCTGTTTTCCTTTGTTTTACTAATAAATATTCAATATTATGCTATTAAAATTTTGGCCTATGCATTCGTTTATAACACCAGTCATATACATACTGTATGTGTGCCGGAATACATCATCATACAATACAGGCTTTTTGAATAAGAAAAGAAATATGCATATACTTTTATAAATTCTGTATAAAATACAGTTATGTCACTTTTCAAAAAGTTTTGTTTAAAAACTATAAAAGATTTATGGTTTTAAAGCTTTCAACCATGAGATTTTTACTCAATATAATTTAATATTTGTTTTCATTTCTGTGATAAATTGGAGTCTTCAACCGAGAATAAGATTTTTCCTATTGCTAAGCTTAATATACTGAACTAAACCCAGCACTTAAAAATCTTTGCTTTTCCTTCTTGAAATTTAAGCTTAGAGCATTTAATCTAAATCACCTCATCAACATAAGATGCTGATTTGTTAGATTCAAGTCAAGCCTGTTGTAGCTGTTGACATATATGCTAGCAAGACTACTTGAATTTCATCTTGTCTGTGAAAGGCGAGGTCTTTGTTTTAGAGAAGACAATACAATTGAACACTGTGTTGTCAAGTTAAAATTATTTTTTCCCATAAAAATGAACAATCTATATTTTATTATTCATATGTGTAAAGATATAACATTTGTTTAAGCAATTAGTAGGTGACTACCTCAAAGTGTCTACCATATTAGAAAATGATCCTTCATATACTGTCCAAATATTTTCTAAAAAATAAGAGGCAAAGATAAATTGAATTAAAAAGTAAGGACAGTAAAGTAACATGGTATAACATTTACCTTTTAATTTTTTAAAGATAAATATATCATATATGTGTGCTCCCACACAACTCTGGATATTATTCTAAAATTACAAACCATTTGCTTATTTAAAGCTCTATGCAGCTAACAATACTACAGAGCTAGCATATCCTACCAAGTACTCTTTAAGAATCTTGTTTATTTACTGTTGGAAGTAATGTATGATACCTGTGTATCCATGACAACACTGTAACATGCCAGACCAGGACTAGGTCTTTTCTTGCAACTGCAGCATGAGATTAAAAATAAGAGGCTAAATCTTATTAAATAGCAGAAGCTTTTCAAAAGATAGAACATGAAGTTTATGGGAACATACAATAATTGTTCATGGTATTATATTTGTGGTATTTCAATGCTTTAGTTAGGTTTATCCATTGATTGTAAATAGTACTGAATGGTGAACTTACTGGGAAACAAAACTTTGCATTTCCTCTTGAAGTTCTTCATAATGCAGGAAAAGAATTCAAGTGTCAAGACTGAATTGTTAGGAATACAAGTTTTAAAGAGTATTAAGTTAGATCATACTCTAATTTTTATCTTTTAAGAAAAGATGCTTTATGTTCTTCAGTATTTTTCATTCTCATGCCAAATACCTTGATTAAAACTTATATGATCCAGTGAATTAGCAATGTAATTGCCTATTTATATTTATAAATCTATGCATTCTCTCAGCACATTTGTGTTTGCTATGCTATCTCTATCTTCGATTGATATGCATGAAATGAAAATGGTATGTATGTGGTGGAATTTAGACATTATATTACCACTGTTTTGACAAAATGTGCTGGTTTAAAACCCAGCGGGAAAATTACCCACACACAAGCTGCCCCTCCTCCCTCGCCCCCTTCCGACAGCAGAAGAAATCCTAGGAGAGACCACAAGTGGCAATCACAATTTTACTGAAAAACTCGCAATAAACACAACAATATCAATAAAAGCGGACACAAAGGGAGAGTGCTCTACCCACAAGAAGGGTATTCACCACCGAACAAAAAAAAAAACGCTCCCCGAAGAGAACGCCCGGTGTGGCTTTCCCAGACGAAGGCAAGATGGTGCCTGCCCCCCCCATGCTGGACCACACGGCTTAGAAGAACAAAGGCAGTGTTATAAATAGAATAGCCAATTTCGATAATAAAAGTAATATAAATTTATTCCGTGTCCGAAATATCGCAAACACAATGCCACAATCGAAAAGAGACAGTACCAAGCCCGGGGTTGGTACTGGGTGAACGCAAGTCTGGCCTCTATCGCACCAGACCTCCCTTGTTCACAACCGCTTCTTTCTGCAGCGGGCTTATATACTAGTTTTCCGCACAGAGTCCGGATTTTGGGGATGATTTTTACTTAACATATTCATGAAGGAGTTCTATTCAAGGAACTAGGTGGACAAAGCACACCCTGTCTCTGATCAATCTCTCATCACCGGGGAGTGTTATCAGATGTTTCCCGATGTTCCATATCTAGGTTCTAATCCGCTCGTTAGCACTTGGCCTGGGAGGAGTTTTTCCGATATGGCCGCTCGTTAGCACTCGGCCTGGGAGGAGTTCTTCCTTGGAGATGCAGATTCTTAAGTGCTGCTGGATTCTATCTCAACGTGCTATCTGATGTTCATGCTTTCGTTTTTGGGATGCAAATGCCTTCTCGGCAGAAACGATGTTCTTCCTTTGGGCAGGAGCTGTTCCTTTTGGATGTAAAACAATCGTCCGGGCGAGTGCGGTATTTCGTTCAGTTCGGAGTGGGCAGAGACCGCACCCTGCTCGGAACAAGCCTTGCTCTTTTAAAATGTAAATATTCCCTCAGTGAAGAATGCATAGTTTTTGGAATTGTATTTAGCTGTTTCAAGAAAACCTTCCCAGAACCAAGTTTACAGTTTTATATCCCAATATTTCATATCTGAGCGTGAATTAACCGATTTATTTATAACAGCAGCACACCGGAGAGGCTTTTGCGGCTCAACCTCCTTCCCCCCAGCCCGAAAACAACGGAAAACAAGAGCAAAGCAAAACCTGGAAAGCTAGTTCCTCCGAATAAGGGGGTTATGCAGCCGCTGGCTGAGTTCAGTTCTCGCACTTGCCTTAGCTGCCACCTCCAACTCTGCCACTGTGTGTGAAAAACGTCTTCTGGAGTGCCGACCCTGCACCGCCTGCCCCCTGCTGGCTCAGTCGTATCTCAGAGCTGTCCAGTACCGCAACTCCGTAGTAGCACCTAGGAGGAGAAAGGGGGCGAGGGGGGGAGGGGGGAACTGGCAGGCAGCAGAAGGGATCAAGTTCACCGCAGTTTATCCCGGTGCCGAGCAGCAGCACAGTCCTGGGACTACAGTACTGCACGCCCTCCTCTCCTGAGCCATGCAACAAATGGCGCCCTTTCCGTTTCCGGCCGCGGCAATTTTCCTGCCGAGACCCCGTGACGTGGATGGTATCAAAGAGCAAGCACTCAAAAAACCCTCCACCCTCTCTTTGTAACCATGACACAAAAGTTGTGGGGTTTTAAGATTTAGAAAAGTACTTTGAATAATTAAAGCAAATTAATTCTGCCGAAGCAAATCAATGCAATGGAGGAAGAGATTCTTAGCTAGGGATAGGCTCCAGAACAATATTTATCTTCCTCTAACATTTTAATAAATGACAGGGTTGAATTCTATCATATGTTTCTTAGCATTCATAGATTTAAATGAGGAAAGATTTTGATTTAATACATCACATTGTCTCCAATTGTACTGTATTTTCCAGATATGTTAGTATTTAAGCTAAAGTCTCAAGTAGGAGGTTAATATAGGATAAAGAAAGTTTTCTATCTTAAGTCTCTTACTGGAAACTGTCAGTTGATTCACTAAAATTAGAGATTAATAAGTTCTGAAACAATCAGTAAGCCTTAGCTGCGACCGACCCTTCATTGTACCCTAGAAAATTAGTATCAGGATGTGTCAGCTATGGAAATTATACAGATAACAGCCTTGGAACTGCATAGAGTACCTTCTTATTTGGTTTCAGAATAACAGCAAAATAAAATGCAAAAAAGGGATAATAAGAATAAATAAATTATCTCTGGATTTTCTCTCATTTTCTATTTCTCAACACACTGATGTCTATATAACCTGTGTCAAAGTTACAAGATGCTTATATAACCTGAATTATAACTTTCTATCTGAATTATAGCTTCTTATACCTATATAACCTGACTATACCTATATAACCTGAATTAACTTTTTATACCTATATCATAACTTTCTATACAATGTAATAGTCAGTATATAACTAATTAGTTGCTTAATGCTTAAATAAGCAGAAACTCACCAGGTGGATAGTTTCAAGATAGACAAGTAAAGCTATAAATTAGTCAAGTATAGCTATGCTGGAAAGCTACAGGACATACTGATGAAAAGTTGGCAGAGATAAAGCAAATTATCCACAAAGTGAAAGAATTCGGACCGGTTGGATCCAGAAAGGACTATTTCACCATAACTGCGCATATTCTGAAGACAAAGTTGAAAAGTTCAGATGCGAGGAAGACCTTGAGCCTTCATCAGAGAAGACCCCCAAGACCACCTAAATTGGGGAGGCGCAAGCACAGTGAAAAAAAAATATTTATGGCCATGCCATAACAGTATGTAAATTATTTCCGGCACGTATATGATGATGTTGTAATGACAATGATATTCAGCAGTAACTACTGTATAAATAAGCCACGACACATGACAAAGGTGGGTGAGTTAGGTGGAGAGATCCCCCTCACCACTGGCACTGTAATAAACAAATACCTGCTCAATAGACACCAGTCTATCCGGTTTTATCTTTGGCCTATCTTTTCGGGCATCACACTATAAATTGTTTACCTCTACACAAACAAAACAACAGTTGTATGTTTATCAGCTGCTTCTGCAGATATGTTTTTCAATTTGAAGAGACACATGTTTGGATGTCCTGTTGTTGACTTATTTTGATCATGCTACTTTATAGTGGGAAGGGATTGTTTACGTGCATTTTGTTGAGGGATGTGTCTATGTATACACATAAAGAGAGCTGTGAATTTGGGAGAATGAATTATAATTGTTCTCATAGCTTTCTTGGTTAACATTTGTTTAGCTTGTGAGGTCAGGTGGAGTGTTGTGCTAAAGGCACCCATTCAAGTGATGATAATTTGCACTTTCAGCAGAGAAAGGAATGTCAGATGCATGTCTCACAGTCAGGATAAATGTTGTTCTCAAATAGTTTACTGAAAAGAAGGGGACTGTCCTGGGTTAACCATATATTCTATTACCACCCACATAAGCTGGATAAATTCACAGTTACACACCTGGTCCCTGAGGTACTCCTTATCTCAACTGAGATAAGCACTCCGGCTGACAGCAAGCACCACCCATCCTGATTAGATAATCTCAGCTAATGGCCCATTACACCACCCATCCTATCTTGATTAATGGCCCATTACTGGACTTGGTAAAAATAGAATGTCAGAAACCATGAGACTCATCTGTTGCTCTCGGACACGAATAAACACACGAGACACAGCTGTCAGGGTCCACCAACAGGGCAGAGGCCAAGGGGAAAAGAGAGAGCCAGCCTCTGCCCTCGGTCTTTATTTATATGTTTTCAGAAACCACTGTGGATTGGAGGATGGGAATACCACCTCCTGCTGTCCACTAGTCAACAGAATTGTCTATCATACAGGTTAGGAATTCATAAACATTTGGCCGGTTAGTAATAACAAAAGCTATGTTTCTACAAAAGTGCATGAGAAACTATTTGCCGAACTAAAAA
>JACAXG010000260.1:408570-428113 GCA_018881555.1 Amblyornis subalaris | reverse complement strand
CGGCATTGCAACGAGTCTTGGCAAGGTGCGTAAGAAGCAGCACCCTTGCATTGTGATCCTTTACCTGCCTCTCGATAGAGGCGGTCAGTCTCTGCAAACTGCAAGAAGGATTCACTGTCCTTTTGTGCAATGTCTGCAAATTCTTCTGCTGGAGCTGCCAGTTCGATGGTCAGGATCACTGCTGCCATGCCTATCTCCTGGCATTGATCTAGCACTGTGCCATCCARGACAACCTGCTTGCGAGCACCAGCATAATCRCCTGTGCCCATCAGGACATCAATGCCAATCCCACGTCTTGGATCCTGCTGATCCAGCATGGCATTCTGCTCTACCGTCTTACTTGCCAGCTGCTGCCATTTCATTTCAAATATGTCATATTGCAAAGGCGGAAAGAGAACCCGAGCCAGAGACCGGATGTCATGAGGCACTAGTGAGGAAGCATTAAAGACTCTGAGACGCTGCATGACCTCACTAGACCCTAGACCATATTTGCCAGCCGTCTCTCGGAGCTCTATCAAAGCCTTCCATGGCAGAGCCTGATGTGTGTTGCGTGGAGTACCAGCAACGACAGGAAAAGCCTGAAGTTCACCTGATGGACCAGCAGCACCTGCTGCGTCCTGTTCCCCAGCGTCCACAAGGACTTCAGTCACCACAGGGCTGGGGGATCTGTCTTCACGAACCAGCAGGTGGCGTGCCTTCGCACGATCGCCCATTTCGTCAAGTTTCGCTTTCACCTCTCCCCAGAACCTCGTCTGGTCCCGGGGACGGACTGTCACCACACAAGGCAGTAAGGTCCACAAAGTGGCTGAGGAGGAACCGCCAGTCCGAGATCCGGGAGGGGGAGTGGGCAGCGGCTTCCCAGCCGTCTCTCTGCCTGCGCCGAAAACAAACAGCGCGGGGACCATGCCCGCCGCTGCCCCGGAATCCGTGGAATCCTGCGGGGGCCACGCCTGCCGGCACCTGGCCCCTGCCAGTCAGAGCGTTGGTCGCGCTGCGCGGAGCCTCGGCGGCGCACAGGGTTGCTGCCGCCGCATGCGCCGCCTCTGCCGGCCGTGCTGCCGCAGCCGCCACCACTGCCGGCCCAGCCGCCGCTTCTGCTGCCACCGCCAGATAACCGGATCCCGCGGCAGCCCCGGCCAGAGCCGCGGGGCGGAGCGGCACCCGGCCGGGTTCTCCCCGCCCCTGCACGGCGAGGGGCCAGGCCGCCGGTTCAGGCGGCCCGCGCAGAGCCGGCAGGGAGTCGGATGTGTTCTGGCGGCCCCGCGCCAGCTGGGCGGTGTGCGCAGCATCCGAAATTGCCCCAAGCAGTG
The DNA here is from genome assembly GCA_018881555.1 of Amblyornis subalaris. Taxonomy (NCBI): domain Eukaryota; kingdom Metazoa; phylum Chordata; class Aves; order Passeriformes; family Ptilonorhynchidae; genus Amblyornis; species Amblyornis subalaris. The sequence continues at coordinate 426,803 of JACAXG010000260.1, read as the reverse complement.
TACTGCCCAGGGCGCGGAGTCCAAGCGCCGGCACGCCCCACTCCGAACAGAGGGCACCCTCCCCCGGGCGCGGCACGTCGTCCAAGTCAATCAAGTCCCCGGCTTCGGGCCGCTTCTGCCTCCTCCGAGCCGGCCAGAGACCCGCCCGCAGCCCCCGCCCCCTCCTCATCAGAAGTGGCAGAGGACGGTGCGAGCTGGACTCGAGCCGCCCCAGGGGGGTACCGTGTAGACACCCCCCAGTTGGGACATTCTGCCGTCACGATCGCGCAAGCCAGCAGCTCCGCCAGGTCCCCCTCCGCTGGAAAGGCACAAAGGAATGGGCACACGCCTCCACTTCCTCCATCCCACAGTGCGGGGTGGGAGGAAACGGCACTACTAAACTCCCGGCTCCCGAGGGGGGGGAAAGACATTTCCCCGGGGCTCCCCGAGGCCAGCTCGTCCTCGGGGCTGTTCCAATTCTCATCCCCCACCTCGGCCTGGGCCAGGAGAGGGGACTCGGGAGCTATCTGAGACCCGGACTCCCCTTGCCCATCCCCCGCCTCCTGTTCAGAGAGGGCTCCCGGCTCGTTAAGGGAGCCCACGGGGGTGGAGGCGCCCGACGAACTGCTGCTGTCTCTAATAGCATTGTTGACACGTTGCCAAGAAATCAACAACCCAGCGACATCCAGCTGGACATCAAGAGCCAGGCTGTCGAGGATGGCTTTACCTAAGTGTACCCAAGCCACCTTCGAAAGCACATGCCCAGGCTCCGCAAAGAAATCTGTCTTTTCCCCAGAAGTAAAGTTTCTGCAACTCTGCTCCAGGGACTGAGACTTCCGCTGTTTCCAGCGCTATCTCCAATACTTTCAATGCCAAGGTATCGCATGAAGGATTCGTAATATCCATTTTTAACAGCCCTAGCTACCTAGGGGAAAAAACCCCTGACAACTTACGAAACACCATACGGGTCCTCCAGATGTCGCTCTCAGACACGAAATAAGCACACGAGACACAGTTGTCAGGGTCCACAGCCGGGGCAGAAGCCAAGGAAGCCAAAGGGGAAAACAAAAGAGAGCGGCCTCTGCCCTCGGTCTTTATTTATATGTTTTCAGAAACCACTGTGGATTGGAGGATGGGAATACCACCTCCTGCTGTCCACTGGTCAACGGAATTGTCTATAATATAGGTTAGGAATTCAAAACAACAGGCTGGTTAGAATAACAAGAGCTATGTTTATACAAAAGTGCGTGAGAAACTATTTTCCGAACTTAAAACACTGCACAACTCAAGAACTGCAAAATGCAGGGCTACAGATAATAACTCTGTGGCTGCTGAAAAGCTGTTGGCAGAGAGGCCTTCTAACTCTCCCAGCATTTTCGTGAGACTTCTCTGTCTCTCTTTTCCCAGGCAAAACTATTATAAACAATACTAGGAGTTTTTGTAAATTAACTGAGCTTCATGCAGCTGCACTTGTTATCATTCTTGCTTAGATAAATATTTTGGAATAGGTGTTGTTAGAACTGACCAATGAACTTGGTAGATGGCTGAGCAAGGGTCGAATACACTGTTGACATTTCTATAAACTTCAAGCAAGCTAAGGGATATAAGCCACTTTGTAAAATAATAATAAACTCTGCATAGCCTTGTTCCCCCGGACTCTGTGTCGTATTTCTTGGGACACTTGCCACATAACTCTATAACCCGAAAGTTATAAAGTAGGTATGTTTATTCAGCACGCTGGGCACATGGAGGATAGCTCCTCTAAGTCATGTGCACCATCTGCAACAAAGCTCTCTATATTTATTTCCTAAAACATTGCATATGTATTAAGGTTCCCCAATACGCCTATACATATGCATAACCTATTCCCGCTTCCCATGATAATGAGCTCTAAGATCATTTCCATATGCTTGCGCTTGCGCAGTGCCTCCTGGTGGTTGTGGGCAGGGGTCCCAGGATGAAGTAAATGAGTCTTCCTTGGAGTTGAACTTTTCACCTCACCACCTTGCGCATGCTCTCTGGTCCTTTGGTCTCAGTCCAAACTTTATGGCTGGTTCCAACCAGTTCAAGGGTCCAGAGAGCACGAAACCAAGTCACGGTTCCTTCATTCTATCAATAGTTTGGCATCCTCCCTCGTTCTGCCTTAGCAAGCACAATTAAGCTAAGCGAACGATATATTGTTTAGCAAACAGCTCTTGCAGGTGGATATATTATTTAATTAAATGGTTTTGCAGGTGAGTCCTTAACCCCTTAATTCCCTTATATCAGTCTCATGATCAAAAAAGCCAAAATTCCACCAATGGCACCAGTCTTTAAGCCATGTGTTGATCAGGTGGGTTCTCTTGTTCCTTTCAGTATTCTTTCCTGCTACTAAAGGGGTTGAGGAAAACACCACCCGCACTCCTGTGCCTTTAACCAATTGCTCCAGTGCCCTGAAGTTCCTTTTAATCACCCTTGGGCTTCTCTCTTCAAGCTCATCACTGCCAACCTGAACAACCAACAGTGGGTAATAATCAGAGGGCTGTGCCAGACCAGGGAGTTTCCTAGTAATGTCTCTTACTAAGGCCCTAGAGAGGCAGTAGAGGATGGGTCTGACTGGCATATTAGGCCCTCTGTTCCCCCAGAAGGGAATTGCCTATGACAATTGCCGTTCTTTCTTTCTTCACTGACTTCTTACCCTTGATAAATCAGTGTGAATAGCAGGCTGGTGATCCTCTAGCATGGACCAAGTTTAATGGTGCCTGTGTCTGTGCTTGTGTACCTCTGCCTGGGTGTTGCTTTGGGGATCCCCCAGTGTCCTGGGTTAGCCATATATTCTATTACCACCCACAAAAGCTGGATAAATTCACAGTTACACACCAGGTCCCTGAGGGACTCCATATCTCAACTGAGATAAGCACTCTGGCCAACAGCAAGCACCACCCATCCTGATTATCTAATCTCAGCTAATGGCCCATTACACCATCCATCCTGATTAATGGCCCGTTACTGGACTTGGTAAAAATAGAATGTCAGAAAACCATGAGAATCATCCGAGCTCATTGAAGTAGAATATCAGAAGCCATAAGACTCATCCGAGCTCAGAAACCATGAGAATCATCTGAGCTCATTGCCAAAGCAACCAATAGAACATCGGGAAAATCCTCTTCCATTGTGGAAGTCCCCGCCCCTGGGGGAGGTGCCAGCCAAGCAACATAAAACAAGGGTTTGGGATGGGAGAAAACACTCTCGACTCGACTCGACTGGACTCCACTCCACTCCTCGGAATTGGACTCAGCTACTCCACTCCTCTGGACTGGACTCCACTCCACTGCTCTACTGGACTGGACTACTGGGACTGGACTACCAGGCCTTTCTGCAGGACCAGTGCCTAACTGGACTACATAGCTACCGCCCTGGTCAACGGGGTGTCAGGTTGTACCGTGACACTGTCGGTTTTTGTAGGCTGGTGTTTCTGTATTCCTGCATTTATTTTTTACCTTTTTTTATTAAAATTGTAATTTTGACCTAAAATCTCTCGAGGTATTTTGTGTGGGGTTAATTTCCCCTGCTGGTTTACAGTCAAACCAGCACACCCAGTTAGCAAGTTGACAGAAAGTAATTTACTCTGTGTTTTAGCCATGGGTTTGTGGTTGTCCCAGCTGCCTGCCTTTGATGACTCACACAGACATGTATCCTGTGAAGAATATAGGTACACTGCCCTGATGAGTAGGGATGGGATCAGGAAACCTAAGGCACAGATGGAGCTGAATTTAGCAAGGGATGAGAAGAATAAGAAGGGATTTTACAGGTGTGTTTGCCATAAAAGGGAGATTAAAGAAAATGCACCCCTGCAGTAAATAAGACAGGGGAACTGATAGAACAATCGACATGGAGAAGGCTGAGGTACTCAACGGTTTTTTTGGCACAGTTTTCAATGGTAATTTCTCTTCCCACATCTCTCAAGCCCCTGAACCTCAATGTTGGTACTTAGACAATGAAATCCCTCCCATTTTAGGAGAAAATCATGTTCAAGACCACTTCAGGAAACTGAAAATACACAAGTCCATGGGACCCCACAAGATGCATCTCAAGGTCCAGAGGAAATTGGCTGATGTAGTTGCCTGCACTTGAGTTGGGGCAATTCCCAGTATCAATACAAACTGGGAAATTAATGGATTGAGAGCAGCACTGCAGAGTAGGAATTTAGGATACTGGTGGATGAAAAATTGGATGTGAGCTGACAATGTGCACTTGCAGCCCAGAAAGCCAACCATATCCTAGGCTGTATCAAAAGAAGTGTGGCCAGCAGGTCGAGGGAGGTGATTCTTCCCCTGTACTTCACTTTTGTGAGACCCCACCTGGACTACTGCATCCAGATCTGGGGTCCCTGCCCATGGCAGCAAGTTGGACTAGATGATCTTTAAAGGTCCTTTCCAACCCAAGCCATTCTATGATTCTATGTTTCCATGATTCTATGATTCTATTAATACATTCAGGTTTTTCAACTGGCTCCCAAAACTCAAGGGTCCCATTATACAAAACTGTGTATTGCCTCTTAACACTATCTCTTTTTTGCGTACCAGAAAACTAATGCTGAAGGTAATGCCTCTGTGACACTTCATATTACAGAAGGATAGCAGAGTTCTTCATGTTTTTATCTTAGGGCTTCTTTGGAATCACAATAAAGTGCAGACGATTTGAAAGCACACAACAGATGCATTGTTCTGTTCTAATTGTTAATTTGAGCCTTATATCTTTATTGCATTTTTTAGACACTTTTGACCCAGATTGATCCTTAGTCTAGCTCTGCTGAAGTAAATGGATTTACACTGGGAATTAATTTGGCTCATTAAGGTAACATCTATTCAGATGTTTTTAATGTTTTCTTCATTTTAAAAGAGTGAAAAATTACTCCCATAAATAATACTCTCACAGTTAGGGAAAGGGAGATGAAAAAAAGTACAGAGAGAGAAATAAGAGAGAGATAAAAATACAGAGAGATAAACAGGTACAAACAACAAAACTCTCCAATAACTATGATGGAGCCCATGCAGGAACAAGTTTTCTGGCAGGACCTGTGGCCCTGCAGGGGACTCACACTGTGTTGTGGTTTGACGCCGGCTGAATGCCAGGTATCGCTTTGTCCCCCCTTTTGCTGTATTCAGCTGGGGCCGGAGCGATCTGCAGGGTTTTTTTGCAGTCCACAAAAGCTGACAGCTTTTTACCACAGGCAGTTTCACAGAGGCAGCAGCGAAGGTAAAAGGAATGAGAGAGCCGGACTCTCTGTAACCATATTCTGAGTTTATTTCTTCTCTGCCCAGGAGGACAGGGTGCATATCTTGAAGGGGTTAGCAGAGAGGCCATTTCCCGCTGTCTCTGCTGCTTTAAGGGGTAGGGATAACAGTGTGCAACCAATGAGCTTAGAGATACATGAGAGAAAACCAATGAAGCATCTTCAGAGGAAGAACAAATTCAAACTGACTAATGACAATACAGTTAGAGAGAATTTCAAACCAAGCTGACCTGTTACAAAGCTTAAGACTCTGTGAGGAGGAGAAACCTAAAGTGACAGCATCTAAGAAATATTGCTCTGTGGCAAACTGCCTTTTTGATAACTAAGGCTGGAGCACCGCAACAGCCAGGCACCCATGAAAGCCGCTCACTCACCCTCCTCTGCAGCTGGTGTTATGATTCAGTCTAATCACAGAGGAGCAAAGAGAACTCTCTTTGAATAAAGCCGAATGTACCTAGGTTTGAATATTCCCAGAAATGAGATTAAAACACAAACAAGGTTAAATGTTGATACCAAAAAATTGATATATTTTATTTAACAGTAAAAGAGAGAGAAAGAGAAAGAAAGAAATAGAAAGAAATAGAAAGAAATAGAAAGAAATAGAAAAAGGGGGAGGGACGGACAGAGAGAGTGACAGAGACAGATTAAGTAGAAACTTATCACCCCTCCGTGGGTCCCAATGACATCTCGTTGCTCCCCTCCATCTGGTCTTCTTGGTGGTGAGAGTCCCCTGCTGCCAGGTATAGAATCCAATGGATTAATATACATTTGGGCCAGATGGGAATGCCCAGGTACCTCCCCTGAGGGGGGACAGTTTGACACTGTCTCTTGCAAGACTCTGGATCAGTTGCATCATTTTGCATCATGTGCAGTACTCTGGTGCAAGGCCTCAGGAATGGGTCTGGGGGAACTTCGGAGGTCTTTGATGGATTGTGACACCTCCTCTGCTGTCCCTTCACCTGTATGTCCTGTGGATGCGGCTTTCCTGGCTTAGCCAGTTTGTGTAACGGAGGATGGGTGGTCATTGCCTCTGACCAGGGGTTTTTTGCCATGCACCCAAAACCCTCCTCCTCCCCCCTTTGGTGTGTGTGGGGGAAGGTCTGTGCAAGCCTGGCAGCAGATAACCCTGGAGCTATGGCCTCCACCCCGAAGTTGCTTGGCTTGATCCTCCTGTTGGAAGTATTATTCTCCCCCAGCCCAGACCTGAGAATAGTGTCATTTTTATCATATCTCGAATTCCCTTAGGCGGTTTAACTCACAGTTCAGGGCCGCAGCCCAGGGGGCCCATTCAGGGTGCGGTGGTCTTCGGTGCAGCTTCGTTATACAATTTTGCTATAATAGGTAAAAGTCCTTCATAAAAATGTTTAAGCCATAAACCATAACATTTCAGTCTCGGACAGCTGGACAGATGAGAGAAAATATAATGAAGGGTTCATGAGTTGAGATAAGGACCAGGAGACAACACTCATCAATTACCATCAAGGGCAAAGCAAGGCTCAACTTACAGATATAAGGTAAATTTATTGCTAACAAAATTAGACCAGGATAATGAGAAGTAAAATAAACCCTTAAAAAGACCTTCCCCCCACCCCCCCTCCTTCCCAGCTCTACTGCCTACCCCAGTGGCGCAAGGAAGCAGGGAGAGGGGGTTATGGTCAGTTAATCACCTGAGGGAGAGGAGTGGTTCCCCTGCTGCACTGTGGAGTCCCTCTAATGAGAGACAGTTCTCCATGAACTTCTCCGATGTGGCTCCATCTCACAAGCAGCAGCTCCCTGCAAATTGCTGAGACATGAGTCCATCCCATGGGCAGACAGTCCTCCAAAAACTGCTGCAGCATGGGTCACTCTTCCATGGGGTGCAGTCCTTCAAGGACAGGCTGCTCCAGCATGGGAGCAGGACCCTTCTCTCCACGGGTCTCCCACAGGATCACAGCCTCCTCCAGGCATCCATCTGCTCCAGCATGGGCTCCTCCTCCATGGGCTGTGGGTGGATCTCTGCATCGCCTGTGGACCTCCATGGGCTGCAGGGGGACAACCTGCATGGTCCTCACCTCGGGGTGCATCGGAATCTCGGCTCTGGTGCCTGGAGCACCTCCTCCCCCTCCTTCTTCACTGACCTTGGTGTCTCCATGTTGTTCTCCTGTCACGTATTCTCAGTCCACTCTTCTCTGGCTAGAAAATTACAACTGCCCCACAACCTTTGTTTTGATTTCTTATTAAATATGTTATCACAGAAGCGTTACCACCATTTCTAATTGGCCCAGCCTTGGCTAGCAGCACATCCATCAGCAGAGCCATCAGGGATTGGCTCTGTTGGACATGGTGGAAGCTTCTAGCAGCTTCTCACAGAAGCCACCTCTGTGGCCTCCCCTGCTACCAAAAACCAGGCCATGCAAACCCAATACACACTGGAGCAGTCCATTCCTGAAGGACTGCACCCCGTGGAAAGGACCCACGAAGAGAAGTTAGTGGAAGACTGGAGTAATAAACGGGATGGATTTTGGGGTCCCGCAGCCTTCCCAAAAGCGTGGCGCATGTCCGGCGGTGCCTCTACGCGTTCGGCAGTGCACACACACACACACACACGCACACAAAGGCGTACTTAGTTGAAGGCAAAGAGTCGGAGGGGTTCTCCTTATGTGTTCCACGAAATAGGTTTATTCCATGAATCGTCAGGGAAGGAGAACCCAGAACAATGGAGGGTTCAGGGTTTTATCCCAGGGGCAGTGGGGGCAGAGAGAACATCAGGGACCAAGAGGTTGAGGGTCAGGGGGCGGAGAGAAGGTGGGGTAATACAACTTCAACCAATAGGGGGAAGCAAGGGGAGGAGCAAGGGACAGGGATAAATCAAGTGCTGAGTAAGGGAGAACGATCTAGAACCGAGCCTTATAAGGGAACAAGGAGTAACAGGCTCCTCGGTCACTCCTGTGGGTGGCCCAAACACCTGCAGCATCCCCTGCTGCAGGGTCAGCCACTGCTACATCTCATCCTTCTTTGGTTAGAAAGAAGGCCTTTCCCACAGACCTGACCAAACACCTTTTCGGCAACCAAAAATACATAAAGCAATAAAAGTTATCAGAATAACCCACAGTCCGGTTTTAAGCAATGATGTTATCCAGCTTCCCAGCCCCAGCTGTCCCAAAAGTCCACCAAGCCAGTTCATTCTTCCTTCGGTCTTCAGTTCTTTTATCATTGTCACATGGATGCTCTGATTGTGTGATGACAGGTCACTTTCAATTCAGACATAAGCCTCTGGCTGAGGTGACTCAAATGGGACAATTCACGTGACGACACCAGCTGCTATGGTGGTCCAGCAGACCCAGCAGACTCGAAGGAAGTGGAGGTGGTTCATTCTGGCGATGTGTGGGGGTTGGGCTAGGCTTTTCTGTGGGCTCGTAAAACAAAATCGTTAAAAAATCATAAAATAGTTTTCCCGTAATTCTCCGTTCCCCTACCCCCCCTCTTCTTAACAGAAACATAATATAGGTATGTGGTATAGGATAGATAAAGGGATTATGAGGTAGGAAAACATATCAGGGAGAGATAAGAGGGGTTAATGGCTTGGGGTTTAAACTGCCTGGAGGAGGCATAAGTTAGATGTTCTAGTGGTTTGTCAACTTGTGCCGACATCGCCTTTAGGCGGCGCTTGCTTGATTTGTTATTTAGGAAAGGGGAGAGGTAATAAGGAAATAAAGGTGTGGGGGAAACGGGGTGAGGTGTTATATAAAGAAACTTGGGAAAAAGAAATGGTAGTGAAGGGATAGAAATAAAATTCGGCAGAATGCCAGACAGGAAAGACCTATCGCTCCACAGTTCTGGCTGCAGGGTGACAGGTCGCTCTGGTGGAATGGCAATGGGCCAGCGGCAGTGGCTGGATGGTTGCGTGAGGCCCGCGTGTAGAGACTGCTGTTTGGGCCGGGCTCCGGGCCAGTAGCGTGGGTAGCAGTCGTCGGCAAGCGCTGACTGGCTGTGCTGGTGGTACGGTGCGATGGAGCAGGCGACTGTGCCGGAGATGTGCGGTGCCGATGTCCCAGTTGACGCAGTGTTAGTGGCTGGTTGGTTGCAGTTGTTGGTGGGTGCCACGGGCAGCGGGGAGTAGCTCCAGACTACGATGAGTGCCTTCACGGCGGGTGCTGGCTGGTCTCGCTGGTAGTACGGTGCATTGGAGTGGGCGTCGGCATTGGTGACACGCAATGCCGGTGTTGGCTGGCTGCGAACAGTGACGGCGGGAGGCGATGGCGAACATGGCGGCAGCAGCGGTCGAGGAGGCGGTGTTACTGGCGGTGTTACTTCATTCCGTCCGTCTCTGCGCTCCTCCCTTCGCTCCGCAGCAGCGACAGCACCAATGAATGGCCACCAGACACTCGGCATGGGGCCGATGCCGACCTGCTTGTTTTTGCTGGGGCAGCTCGGGACGGGTCCGGCCGGAGTGGCGGCGGCGGCGCTGTGCGAGTGGTTTGCGATCTGCACGGGGCCGTCCTGCATTTCTCACGCTGCTGTGCGGCTTGGCATTTGATATCGCTGCCCGAAGCCGTTTCATGTTCTGTTTCCCGAACCCTGAGTGCTGCCGGTGGTGGTATTGGCAAGTTGGACAATTCCACACTGGGCACACCACAGACCGCAGCAATCCCTTGCAGGTTTGGCAATTTCGCCCTGGGCACCCCGCAAGCAATTGAACACTCTCTATGACACTTTGTTCCGAATAGTTTTTTGACCCCCATCCACAAACCTTCTGTTTTTTTATCTGTGGAATAGGATTTGGCTTCCGCTTACGTTTCCTCCCCCTCTTTTGCCTAGGGTTCTTCCTCCTTTTCACTGGAGCTACCTGGTGTTGAGAGGCGGGGAATGCCAAAATGGCGCCCTTCCAGCCGCAACCACGCCCCCCTCCGGTTCCGGTAGCGTGGGAACCTGAGGCGGGTTGGTTCCCAGGGGCGGAGCCACCAATGGAGAGGGTGGGGACATCAGAAGGGGAAACGGGGTCTGCGGAAGGCAGGAGATTCCCGGCATGCTTATCGACGCGTGGGAGGAGGGACCCGACCCGGTAACGTACGCAGGGAAGGGGGAGGTCGCAAGGCGGTGGAATGGCCGCCGCTGCATGGTCAGCGCCATTTTGTGTGGTCGCGACCGGGGATGAGGGCATAGGAAAAAGGGTTGGGAAAGAGTCCAAGATGGGGTGATCAGTCCCATCTCGAGAAGGGGACGGGGGGACCAGGGGACGTCAGGGAGACGGTAGCAACCCTGCGTCTTTGGGCGGAATCTGTCTCCTGGTCTCTCCTGAGATGGGGAAAAGGGTTGAGGAACACAGGGAGAGGGAAGCGGGGAAGGGTTTTTTAACTGGGAGTTAACAGAACCCGAACGTTTCCTAATACCCTTAACATATACTTCGATAATGGCAAACAAAACTACATCCTGGGAAATATTAGGAAAATATTTAAATAACCAAAGAACGAAACATTTGAAGTCTCCCTTCGAAAAACAAAAATTTTCTCAAACAAGGGCTTGCTCGATTTGGTTAAAAGCCTCCCTCTGGGGATGGGTTAACCCACTACTCATCACACCCAGAAAACTCTTCCCACCACCGAGAGGAAAAGGATTAACAAAAAGAATAGAAAAAAGACCCGATATTTCTCACACTCACCAACTGGGTCAAAAAAAAAAAAAACCTCTTGGAGGGGTCCTCTAGTCCTGGCCAGTCCTGCCACCAGCTAGGTGCCCTTGGAGGGTTGTCGGCAGCCTCTCAGGCAAGATCTAATAAAACTTAGATCTTCCTTTGGGGTAGCAGCTACACCGGATGCACACACCTTCAGGGACTGTCCTCAGGGTGCTCCACGTTGGTGCGCCATTTGTTGTAATAAACGGGATGGATATTGGGGTCCCGCAGCCTTCCTGAAAGCATCGTGCTTGTCCGGCAGTACCTTGACACATTCGGTGGTGCACACACACACACAAACGTGTACTTAGTCGGAGGCAAAGAGTCAGAGGGGTTCTCCTTGTGTGTTCCACGAAATAGGTTTATTCCATGAATAGTCAGGGAAGGAGAACTCAGAACAATGGAGGGTTCAGGGTTTTATCCCAGGAGCAGTGGAGGTGGAGAGAACAACAGGGACCAATAGGTTGAGGGTCGGGGGCGGAGAGAAGGCAGGGTAATACAACTTCAACCAATAGTGGCAAGCGAGGGGAGGAGCAGGGGACAGGAATAAATGGAGTGCCCAGCAAGGGAGAACAATCTAGGACCGAACCTTATAAGGGAACAAGGAGTGACAGGCCTACAGGCCAACCAAACGGGGAGATCTTGGACCTCGGAGCCTTCCCACCAGCAGTCTCCTACTGCACTCGGGCCCTCTGGCCCCACTGGCTCCTCGGTCACTCCTGTGGCTGGCCCAAACCCCCACAGCATCCCCTGCTGCAGGCTCAGCCACCATCACAGAAGACTGTCTCCTGTGGAAGGAACCCCATGATGGAGCAGGGGAAGAGTGTGAGTAGGAAGGAGCTGCAAAAACAACATGTGATGAACTGACTGTGATCCTTGCTCCCTGTCCCCCTCTGCCACTTAGTGGGAGAAGGTAGAGAAATCAGGAGTGAATTTGAGCCGGTGAAGAAAAGAGGGGTGAGGGGGGAAAGTGTTTTAAGACTTGTTCTTATTTCTCATTACCCTACTCTGACTTCTGATTGGCAATATACTAATTTCCTTGAGTTCAGTCTGTTTTGCCTGTGATGGTAATTTCTGAGTCATCTCCCTATCCTTATCTCAACCTATGAGCCTTTAGTTATATTTTCTCTCCCTCATCCTGTTGAGGAGGGGGGGTGATGGAGAGGCTTAATGGGCACCTGCCATCCAGCCAATGCTAGCCCACCACAGGTTGCCATGTAACATGTTGCACAAATATTTGATTTTTTTTTCCCATGCAGGTCAAAGAATCATTGGGACGAAAATGATAACTTAAAGGAAAGGAGATTTTATTGAAATGGAATAAAGAGAACTGAAGGGCATGAAAGTAGCTGAAAAATGATACTGCATTTGACTGTCTAGGAAATGGCTGGGTGTTTTTGGGATGTCTTGCCTGTTTCCTAAAAAATGAGATATATATGTGTTGCTTAATCTAGCCTCATATCCTTGTGGCAGTGATAACAAGGTTATGTCTATTGTAATGGGTTTCTTAAAATTTGCCAGTTGTGCAACATCAGAGGTTCTAGGGAGAGCACAAGTATAGGTGAGATGGGTTTTTTATCAGTGGTATTTAATAATGCATGACACAATCTTCTTTAGCTTGCTTGCTGTAAAGGTCCTACTGAGCCCATATAAGTTCTTCAAAAAAAAATCGATTTTGCTTAGTGATTACAACTTTGGTCTCCTTTTTTTTGTGTGTGAGTATATTGGGTCTGACTGAGCAGCGGGAGAAGCTACGGGTGATGAACTGACCACAACCCCCATTCCCTGTCTCCTTGCGCTGCTGGGGTAGGAGGTAGAGCTGGGAAGGAGGGAGGGGTTGGAGGAAGGTGTTTCTTAAGGGCTTATTTTACTTCTCATTATCCTGCTCTGATTTTCTTAGTAATAAATTCACTTCCTGTCTCTAAGTCAAGCCTGTTTTGCCCTTGATGGTATTTGATGAGTGATTTCTCCCAGTCCTTATCTCAACTCATTAACCCTTCGTTATATTTTCTCTCCTCTGACCAGCTGCAGAGGGGAGTGAGTGAGCGGCTTTGCTGGGCGCCTGGCATCTGGCCAGCATCAACCCACAACAGTCTTTTTGGTGGAGAATGCAGGCAATCATGAGGATTTTGAGATAAGGATACTAATTGGGAGACATAATGGGCAAAACAAGTACTGAATAGTGTTAAGTGTTAAAGAGTAGAATGACCAGGAATTTTTGTTGTAATTGTGGTGAAGGGTCAAGGGGTGGATTTTGTGTAAATTGTCCATTTTTGTGCTGTGTTGTGATGATGTTATTTTGGTTTAAGTGTGAGGAATTTTTTTCTTCTGTTTAGTTGTTTTTGTTGTTCTAAATGAAGATTGTGTGTTGAATGTGGATTTTAATGATAATTCTTAAATATGAGATTCACAGAGGTGAGGGGTATTCTCACTCCACTCTTCTCTAGTCACAATTAAAACTGTGCAACAAGTTTTGTTTTGATTTCTTCTTAAATATGTTATCACAGAGGCATTATCACCATTTACAATTGGCCCAGCCTTGGCCAGCAGCACGTCCATCTTTGGACCCAGTAGGGATTGGCTCTGCTGGACATGGTGGAAGCTTCTAGCAGCTTCTCACAGAAGCCACCTCTGTGGCCTCCCCTGCTACCAAAAACCAGGCCATGCAAACTCAATACAGTGAGTATTAATTATTTTTGTTAAATATAATTTAAACAATACTAGAATTAAAATACTAGGGCTCTAAAACCACATTTGTTATAGTTCAAGCCACCCATTAAATAATTTTTATTTCAGTTAATAAAATAGCCATGTATCAATTGCATATTTTTTATAAAATACTACCAAATTTTTACCAGCAATGAAACCTCATGGCAAAGAGTTCCACGGGTGAAATGTGAATTTTCTGCAAAATATATACATATTTTGAGAGTTTTAAATTCAGAAGTTCTAAATGTGTCTCAAATTTTCACTTTCCAAATGAGTCAGATCTCTTATTGTTCTAATAATTCTTATACTAGGAACAAGATTAATGTTATTCAAATAGCTCTATTTTAGAGCTTATTTTCTTTGGCATTCACTGTATACCAAGAATATTTGATTAAGTTTAAATAGACTCATAGAATCATAGAACATCCTGAGTTGGAAGGGACCCATGAGGATCATCGAGTCCAACTTCTGGCCCTTCACAGGACACCCCAAGAATCACACCATGTGCCTGAGAGCATTGTTCAAACGCTTCTTGACCTCTGTCAGGCTTGGGGCCATGACCACTTCCTTGGGGAGCCTGTTCCAGTGCCCAACCACCCTCTGGGTGAAGAACCTTTTCCTGATATGCAACCTAAATCTCCCGTCACAGCTTCATTACATTCTTTTGGGTCCTGTCACTAGTCACCAGAGAGGAGATCAGTGCTGCCCCTCTGCTCCCCCTCATGAGGAAGTTGTAGACTGTGATGAGGTCCCCCTCAGTCTCCTCTAGACTGAAAAAGCCAAGAGACCTCAGCCACTCCTTGTATGGCCTCCCCCCTAGGCCCTTCACCATGTTTGTAGTCCTCCTTTGGACACTCTCTGATAGCTTTAGGTCTTTCTTATATTTTGGCACCCAAAACTGCACACAGGACTAGAGGTGAGACCACACCAGTGCAGAGCAGTGAGGGACAATCACCTCCCTTGACCAGTTGGTGATGCTGTGCCTGATGCCCTCCAGGACACAGTTGGCCCTCCTGGCTGCCAAGGCACTGCTGACTCATCAACTTGCTATCAATCAGGACCCCTAGGTCCCTTTTCACGGCACTGCTCTCCAGAACCCTGTTCCCCAGTCTGTCCGTACATCCAGAGTTGTCCCATTGATGTCTTATCCATTTGAAAAGTAGAGGCTGAGGCTGGATAAGAGGGTAAGAAAAAGTAAAAATTTATTTGAGGTACAGAGAAAGCAAAACCTTTCCCCGGGGTACCCCCGGGAGCGGCCGCGTTCGCAGGGACTGGGCCCGATCCCTGTGGGCAGAGCAAAGCAAGTGTAAGTTATACAAAAAGGTAAAAAGGGTAAAAAGGCATAAAAGGGTGGTTGTGTGCGCTTAGGCTTCTACTATTCTAGGGTTTCAGTGAAGTCACATAGTTTTGAAATATTCTCCAATGAAAAGTAGAATTAGATGAGACTATTCCTTGTGGCAGATTTCTATTGGAAGTCTCCGCTTAGTTCAGTAGCTTCATTTTTTGGTTGTCATAAAGCGATGTCATGTCCAACTCTGGAATGTTTAAGGATGATAACTTGGTTCTATTTTGTCTAGAACAGAGTGCATTATTATCTGATGAATTTCAGTGGAAAGTTACAGGAATTCTATTATTCTAACATTACATTCTAATATATATAAAGTTAGAAAAGCAAAAAATCCCCTGGCATTACCATCCCAGGTGCACAATCTGGAACTCATCTTTGTTAAACTTCATAGAGTTGGTGATTGCCCAGTCCTCTAATTGGTCAAGGTCCCTCCGCAGGGCCTTTCTGCCTTCAAGGGAGTCAACAGCTCCTCCTAGTTTTGTATTGATGCCTTATCGGGACTACCTAAGAGAGAGAGACTTGACAAAGATCAAAAGGGTAAAAAGCGGTGGTGTTTATTTGAAGGCCTTCAGGTACATCCAGGGCAGTCAGAGCTCACTCAGGGGGGGGGCCTACACCCCAGGTGGACCCCCTGAGGTCCGCTCCCCAAGATAGACCACCCAAGATGGACGACTGGTCACGAGTTGTCCATACTTTTATAAGTTTGGTCCATTAGCATATTGGGGCTAGCTCTTCCAATTACAGCCCCAGGTAATGAAGTAATTCCCCCCAGGTTTTCCCCCCTTCATCAACGGTTGTTTACATATCTTGGGCCTGAAGCAGTAAGATGTCCTTGAAGTCCAGGCCTGAAGATGGATTGTTTTGTCTAAAAGGCAGTAGCTAACACWYTTATGTGGGCTTTAGAGTTACACACTAAGAATTGCAGGGTTGCAAGTATATGAAAAATATAAAAGCCAAAATCCTAAGGCATCAATATCATCTTCAAACTTGCTTAGCATCCCTTCCAGTCCTGCATCCAAGGCGTTTATGAAGATGTTGAAGAGAACTGGGCCTAAAATGGAGCCCTGCGGAATCCTATTAGTGACTGGTCGGCAGCCTAATGTTACCCCATTCCCTACAGCCCTTTGTCCTTGACCCGTGAGCCAGTTGCTCACCCATCACATGAGGTGTTTATCCAGCTGAATGCTGGATATTTTGTCCAGAACGATACTGTGGAAGACTGTATCATAAATTTTACTGAAATCCACAAAGATGATATCAACTATCTTCCCTTGATCAACTAGGTGGGTTACCTTGTCATGGAAGGAAATTAACTTTGACAAGCAGGACTTTCCCCTCATGAAGCCATGCTGGCTGTGACCAGTGACTGCATTGTCTTTCAGATGTTTTTGAATAACTCCCAGAATAATCTTCTCTGTAATTTTACCAGTCGCTGAAGTGAGACTGATAGGCCTTTAGTTTCCAAGATTATCCTGCTTGCCGTTCTTGAAAACTGGGACATTTGCCAGCTTCCAAACAACTGGGACCTCTCCAGATTACCAAGACCGTTCAAAAATCATTGACAGAGGCCTCATAATGACATCAGCCAGCTCTTTGAGCATTCTCAGATTAATCCCATCAGGTCCCATAGACTTATAGGGATCCAGCTGGAGCAGCAGATCCCACACAAGTTCAGGGCCAACTGGGAGTTTATTATTCTCAAAGCCACAGTCCTTCAGCTCAGGGCACTGGGACCCCCTTGGTCCATTATCAGTGTTGAAGACAAAGGCAAAGAAAGCATTAAACACCTCTGTCTTGTCCATGTCCCTGTTTGTGAGGTGACCATCCTCATCCTGTAATGGGCCTATGTTATTTCTTCACTGCCTTTTTCTATTAATCTATTTAAAAAAATTCTTTTTATTGTCCCCCACAGTACTGGCAGCTTCAACTCCAGTTGAGCTTTGGCCGCATCAATTTTCTCCCTCCAGTGACAAGCAGTACCTCTGTAGTCTTCCCATGTCACCTGACCTTGCTTCCACTGGGCATATGCCTTCCTTTCTTGCCTTAGCTCCAAAAGATGATCCCTTTTCATCCAAGCCAGCCTTCTGCCTCGCCTGCTTGACTTCCAACATTTAGGAATTGCCTGCTCCTGTGCCCTTAGGAGGTAGTACTTAAAAGTGACCAGCACTGATCGACCCCAGCACCTGCAAAAACATTTTCCCGGGGGACCTTACTTACTAATTCCCTGAGCATCCTGAAGTCTGTTGTTCTCATGTCCGGGGTTGCAGTTTTGCTGGAACTTTTCCTTCTGTCAACAGAGATTTTAAGCTCAATTGCTTCATGGTCACTGTGGCCAAGACAGTCACCAATCTCCACTCACAAGACCCTCTCTGTTGACAAGCAGCAGATCAAGGAGGGCACCCTTCTGAGTCGGCTCCCTTAGGACCTGTTGTTACAATCCACTCTAATCACAGGAGAGAATTCTCTGTGAATAAAGTGGAAAGGCCCCTAAAGGTTCAAATATTCCTTGAAACAGATTAAAGACAAACGAGGCTAAATGTTGGTACCAAAAAAAAATTGATGTATTTTATTTAACAGTAAGTGAGAGAGAGAGAAAAAAGAGAAAGAAATAGAAAAAGAGGTGTGCGGGGGGGGGAGGGGACAGGAAGAGTGACAGAGATTAGGTGGAAACATATCACCCCTCCATGGGTCCCAATGACGTCTCGTTGATCCCCTACATCTGGTCTTCTTGATGGCGAAGGTCCCCGTCGCTGCCGCCACCGCCAAAAAGCATAGAATCCATTGGATTAATATACACTTTGGCCAGGTAGGAATGCCCAGGTACCACCCCTGAGGGGGCCAGCTTAACACTGTCCCTTGAAAGACTGTGGGTCTGTTGCATCATTTTGCACCACGTGCAGTGCTCTGGTGCAGGGTCTGGGGACCCCTTCGGGGGGGGCCTTTGATGGGCCGTGACACCCCCTCTGCTGCCCCTTCATGTGCATGTCCAGTAGTTGGGGCTTTTTTCCCGGAGTGGGGGAAATCTCGCAGCTGCACAGCGGAGGATGGGTGTTCCTCTGACCAGAGGCTTTTTTTTGCCACGCACCCAAAACCTCTCCTCTGTGAAAACCTGGCCAGCAGATAAGCCTGAGGCTAGGACCTTCACACCCAAAGCTGCTGGGCTGATCTGATGCCTTATTGGGACTACCTAAGAGAGAGAGACTTGACAAAGATCAAAAGGGTAAAAAGCGGTGGTGTTTATTTGAAGGCCTTCAGGTACATCCAGGGCAGTC
>JACAXG010000260.1:366857-407930 GCA_018881555.1 Amblyornis subalaris | reverse complement strand
TCTGAGACCTACTTCATGTGAAATTTGAGTTTACTTCCAAGTTCCAGCCAAATCCTTGCTAACCCTCCCACTCTGGTCCACCTAAGCCAATCGGTGGCCAGTTACTATTCCCATCTAAAGGTCAGTTGTTTTATTAAGAGCTTTGGATACATTTTGAACTAAAACCCATGTAAATCATGAGGCTAACCCTGGGTCACGGTTACTGAATGTGTAGATAACACACAGGAAAAGAACAATTTAAACTACATCATTTTTATTTGTGTCAGTCTCTGCTTTCTCGATGGTCTCAGGAGCAGAAGCCTTCTTAACTCTGGAGTAGTGAATCCAGGGTCCTTTGCCAGCGACTTTGACTGCAGTGAGGGTAGTCAGCAGGACTTGGAATGGTCCTTTCCACTTGGGCTGTAAAGGATCACTGTCCCACCATCTGACATAGACCCAGTCTCCAGATTGGAAGGGATGTGCAGGTGTGTCCAACACGATGTAATTCTGGAGCTTCTGCAGTGTCGAACTTAAAGCCATTAGATATCTCTATAAATCAAGTTTCCCCCTCATATGGATTTCTCCCGGAATGTGTGGAATTTGATAAGGCCTGCCATACAGTATTTCATAGGGACTGGTGTTATCCCTCCGCCTCGGTTGTATGCAGATTTTCAATAAAGCTATAGGTTAGGCCTGAACCCATGTCATGGATATCTCTTGACAAATTTTGCTAATCTGTGTTTTAAGGGTTCCATTCATACGTTCAACTTTACTACTTGCTTGGGGTCCATAAGGTGTATGCAGATCCCAAGCAATTCCCAAAATCCCACTAACTTCTTTAACCACTGTTGCAACAAAATGTGGTCCCCTATCTGATGACATTCCCAAAGGAACCTCGAACCTTGGAATTGTATGATTGAGCAAAGCTTTCACCACCTCCTTGGCTGTGTTAGTGCAACAGGGATAAGCTTCAGGCCAATTACTAAATGTATCCACTAATACCAGTACGTACCTGTGATCTGCCTGATCATACTTTGGAGTGAACCCTGACAGGTCAATCTTTTTGTGGTATTACTGCAAGCATGCCTTTTTCTGCAATCCCTCTTGCTGTTTTATCAGCAAAGCGATTTCCCAATTCTGGAGTGGTTTTCCCTTTTTGATGACCCCTACAATGCATGATAGCTGCTTCTGTAGGTTTCTGATGCTCTCCAAGAGGGCAAGGATCTGTTCAGCATGTTTGATTCTATTACCTTGAGTTGTCAGCAGTCCTCTTTTCTTCCAGATGGCTCCGTGGACATACACAACATTAAATGCATATTCAGAATTAGCACATATTTTTACCTTCTTTCCTTTGCTCAGTTTCAGAGCTCTCGTCAGTGCAATCAGTTCAGCTTTCTGTAATGATACGTTATCTCTCATGGAGCTGCTTCCACTGGTGTATAGCTCCCAGTCTGGATTTTCCAGGGGCCTATCCTTCAGGTCTGGTCTTCTGGAATAGACTTCTTCTGTGGTCTGTAAACAGTCACACTCAGACACGTTATTGGTTAGTGTTGAGGACAGAAGGACAACAGACGTTGTTTTCAGAGTAACATCATCCTGCTCTAACAACAGTGATTGATATTTAAGCATTCAGTTGCCGGACAGCCAATGTCCCCCCTCTAGTTCAAGTATGGCTGCTATGGCATGCGGCACATAGATGTTGTAAGGTATTTGAACCCTGATAGTGTGCCCCAGCCAAACCATCTTTAGTTATTCTTATCAGAGCCCTCAGGAATTCATCAAGGTTACTGAAATGTAAACTGCGCTAAATTGGGAAAGGAAAAGCTGAAGAACAGAATACCAAGACAGCAAGAAATAGATAAAGAAAGACTGTGCTGCACTGGACTAGAACCAATCATATTTTCTGAAAAGTGCGTGCAGAGAGCATGGACAAGATAGAGGGACCAATCAAGTAATGCGTGATCGCGTGTACGTCAGTTGTAAAATGTATAAGTAGAGTGTTATGCAAACAATAAGGGGTCTTCTGTGAAATCATATTGATTCATTGTTCAGAAGTCCTCAGCTCCCACATGGTGGTGACCCCGTGACGTGATACATGTTGTGATAATGAAGCAGACCAGCAGACCTTTGGATTCCGAAGGGGGTTCTGCGGAGTGAAAAGGTGGGAGGCCCCAGTTGGAGCCTGCCGCGGCAGGACCGCGGCGGGGGGAGTCGGAGGACGGCTCCATTGGAGTCCGGAAGCGGAAGAAAGCTCCTGGGAAAAGAGCTCCGGAAAGCGTACACTGCAGCGGATACACCAGAAGAGGTGAGCGACCGGGGGCTGGAGGATGGGAAAGGGACTGTCAAAAGAAGAACAGGACACCTTCAGGGTCCTCCAGCGTATTCTCTCCAAGAGAGAAATTAAGTATGACCCGGAGGTCTTGAAAGACTGTTAAGACGGGGTCGGGAGAGAGGATTTTTTGCCACCCTCGGGAGTGTTGTCAATGCCCTTGAGTGGGAAAGGCTGGGAATCGCTCTCTGGGCTGCTATAAGCGATGGATTGATAGAAACTAAGGGACTTAGCACGGTATGGAAGTTCATAATAATGGTGCTAAGGCAAATTGAAGCCGAAAAACCCCGGCGGCGGCTGCAGCGGCTCCGTCCGTGGCCCTGGCAGAGCGCCCAGGAACGGCAGTAGCTTCTTTCCCCCCTTTTCTCCCCCTGCTGCTGCGTTATCACTGTGTATCACCAAGTCGAAGAGAGCGGCGGGGGAAGGTGAGCCCTGGCACCCGTCCCGCGCTCCACTTGGAAGACTCGGACACCTGCACCATGTGGGGGGGGCCGGGGGGCCTGTTCAGGGCTATGCAGCTCCACCCGTGCATATTTTTTCAAAAGTGCCTTTTTGACTTATGGCTTGTTAACAACTTAATCACATTCACAGTACAGACATCACTTTTATGTCAGAGACAGCTGAGAAACCTTTCTGTATGTGTCATCTTTGAAATGAAGAGCTAAAGTAACCTGCAAGAGTACCGTATGTTTACATTTCACAATTAGGAGAACTGCTGTCTCATTTTGAGCTTCTGGAAACACTTAATTTGTTTTAAAATGTGTTCTACTGCATCTCAGGAACATTTTTGGCTTTTGTTAAAAGTAACTGTATTTTTAGTAAGCAGTAATTTCTGGCAGGATTGTTTATTGGAGAGATTATCTCTGCATGCCAATGGAATTATGTAATTCCTTGCTTTGAGGCTGCTTAGCAAGGTTCAAAATTCTTCAACGAAATGCTTATATATTGCATGATTGGTACAGCTTGTCATGTAGGTTGTATACTGCCCTTCTAAAGATTTTAAGTAAAGACAGGCAAAATTGTGCCAGTTTTAACACTTTGCTTGCTTTTTTGCCCCACAGTTTTAATAGAGTGATTTTATTGCAAATATTTTGCCATGAATATATCTCGTTAGCTTTAATATCCCAAGGTCAATTCTATTGTACCAGCAATCATGAAAGACAAGTTTTAAGTACAATTTGCCAATATATACGCTGTTGTCATTTTTCTGAGTACAGCTGCATCTTAAAAGACCCTAGCAAACTTATGCTTATACCAGAAAGGTACTGACAGACATATAATGTTGTCACTTCTTTTTAGGTACAGCTGCAAATTGGGAGATCCTGCAAAATTGTGCTTATATCAGGAAAGTCCTGACTGTGATTGCATATTTTCAATGTTTATAGTTACCATGAGCTATTCTCACAACTAAATCATGTAAAATCACAACGTCCTTGCCACACCTTTGTGATCTCTCCAGTAAATCCATCCTGCTGCTATTGCAGTTACAAATAAGTTGTTTGCTTGCATATTATTCATTAATGTTTAACTGTTGTATGACAGATTTTTGGTAGCCTTTTTGTAACAATGGAGTCAAGATGAGTTAAATTCTGTTGTATCTGAATCTTTTAAAGGAACACTCTCAACTCTGACTTTAGTTTCTTAAATTTAGGTGATGTTAAGGCTAAGTTCTGCTAAGTGTAACTGTTGTTAAATTTAAGTCATGTCAAGTTTAAGTTCTGTTAATTTGAGATTCTGTTACATTTAAAGTTCTGTTAGTTTAAGGYTCTGTTGAGTTTAATTTCTGACAATTTTAAGTGCTCTTAAGTTTCAAGTTTAAGTGTGTTCAGTTTAAGTTCTGTTATTTTAACTTCTGTTAAGTTTTAGTCAGATTGATTTCTGTTCAGTTTCAATGATGTTAACTTTAGGTTCTGTCTGATTTACTCTGCTACGTTTAAGTGACAAGGTTGAGTGAAGTTAAGTTTAACTTCTGCTGAAATAAGCTCATTTAAATTGAAAGATACAGTTCTTTTGTTATACAAATAAGATTGAACCAATTGAAACAATTATGATGAAGAATTGGTAAGCAACTCTTTAAAAATATAAGATAATAAGTTGTAAAAATATATGAAGATTCGTTTTGCTAGATCCTTAAATTCACTGAAAGTTCCATGGGTATAAATGTTCTGTATTGGTCAATTAAGATAATTATTCATAACAATCTTTGCTATTTTATCTTTCACAGGTAGCAGAGAGGGATGAGTAACAATTCCAAGTTATGGATATTGTTGACTAATAAGTCACTGGAGATGTATTACTGATCCTGAATATGTTCTTAATATTATAGCACGAATTCACCGATTCTTTGTAAGAAGCATTATCCATAAGATATTATTTGATGTAATACATATGCATTTCTTTGATTGTTTGCAGTTCATGTATGGTACCACTGACTACTTAGCTAAGGATAAATGACAACGCTGGCTGCTTTACAAGACATATGTCATTAAAAAAAACCAAACAAAAACAAAAAACAAAACAAAACAAAAAAGGCCAAAAAACCACTTTTCCAACTGCTATTAATAGAGGCTTGTTTTTAGGATATGTTAGGGAAACCCTTCCAGTTAAGGCCTTGGCTCTGGCCAAGCCCTGGTCCTACCTGGTCAGGAGGCATGCCAGCGACCCAGGTGTTTCTGCACTAAAAGTGTACTTGAGTCACTTTGACTTGCTGATTTGGATTCATCACAGCTGGACCCCCTTTCGAGGTACACTTGTGAACCTTGCCCAGGAAGGTTCCCTAAGTCCTTTTTGTGGAACGGGGCTCTGCAGATTCTGGGTATTGGTACAGTATTTAGGCAATTGAAAGTGTATTGTTTTAAATTACTATTCTTTTGTTGTGTGTTACTGATCACGTCTTACCTTACTACTTTTGCTCAGTGCCTGGTTACTAACCTAGGGGAGAAGGTACGCATGTGTCTTATTACCGACAAGTCTAAAGTGGTTACCTGATCGACTGGATGAACATCAATCGCCTCTGAGAAAACGAGGCCTCATACGAGGAAAAATGACCTAATCACCATCCAGCCCTTGTAGCCAAGAAGGACATTCGGGTAACATAGAGTCAACATTTCCAACTAATGAACTTCTCCCGGCCTAAATGGCACGACCCCTAAACTCCAGCCATATGAGCTTTAAGACCGTAACCAGTGACTTCCAAGTACAGAAAAAGCAACTCCCTTTCTAAAGACATTGAACATTATTTTGGTTATCACCAGATATTTTTATTATTGAGTTCCACCAAAACACAAAGGTTTTACACAAACAATTCAGAATATTGCTACAGAATACTCAAGGAATCATCTCAACCTGTCCACAATGTCAAGGTATGATTGGTGGATTGAGTCCTGGGGTTAATCCTCACGGCCTAGTGCCTCTGCAATTATGGCAAACTGATGTGACTATCTATACTCCTTTTAGTCGCTTTAAACACCTTAATGTAACCATAGATACCTTTTCTGCCATGGTTTGGGCCACTCCTATGACTAGCGAAGGATCTCGTTTTGTCATTCGACACTGGTGAGGCTGTTTTGCTGTGATGGGCTTGCCTCAAGAAATCAAGACAGATAACAGGTCAGGTTATATAACCCAACGAACCCAAGATTTCTTGGCTCTTTGGGGAGTGAGGCATAGCACAGGCATTCCAGGTAACTCTACCGGACAAGCCATAATTGAGAGAACATGTCAGGTACTGAAGGGACTGCTTGACAAACAAAAATCGGGGGAGGATGGGCTAAGCCCGCAGGACAGAGTACTGAAAGCAGTTTATGTTATGAGTCATCTACGGTTAGTAGGTACTCGCAGTGACCCACCAGCATTAACACATTACTCAGGTTTGCAGCAAGATTCTGAACTGATACAGCACCGACCAAAAGTTCGTTTTAAAAATCCTATGTCAGGGTCATGGGAAGGACCCGTGGAGTTATTAATGGGGAGAAGGGGTTATGCTTGTGTCATTACAGATAAAGGACTCCGATGGATACCAGCGAAATGGGTTCACCCCTGGCTTGAGAAGGACACTCCGATCCCTAATATCACCGATAAATGAACATTGGGGTTTTTTTTTTGTTTTTTCTTTTTTACCTTAGGTGTTGCTGCTGCTCCAACTCTGGTTATGCTTAATAAGTTGGGATGCTGGACAGTTAAACAGTTAAATCAGATATTCACTGATGCAGATAGTATTAGACACAGTACATTGCAGAATAGAACTGCTATAGATTTTTGTTATTGGCACATGAGCACGGGTGTAAGAATTGTGAAGGGAGCTTCATAAATACTATTAGCCATTACTGTATTGCTTTGTGTTATTTCATATATAATGAAATTGGTGATCCGTTTGGTGGAAGACGTAGTAGAAGGGGTTTGGCTGGTGCAGGAAGAAAAAGGAGGGAATTGTTGTAAGGTATTTGAACCCTGATAGTGTGCCCCAGCCAAACCATCTTTAGTTATTCTTATCAGAGCCCTCAGGAATTCATCAAGGTTACTGAAATGTAAACTGCGCTAAATTGGGAAAGAAAAAGCTGAAGAACAGAATACCAAGACAGCAAGAAATAGATAAAGACAGACTGTGCCGCACTGGACTAGAACCAATCATATTTTCTGAAAAGTGCATGCAGAGCGCGTGGACAAGATAGAGGGACCAATCAAGTAATGCGTGATCACGTGTACGTCAGTTGTAAAATGTATAAGTAGTGTTATGTAAACAATAAAGGGTCTTCTGTGAAATCATATTGATTCGTTGTTCAGAAGTCCTGAGCTCCCGCACACTGACCACACTATCTTGCCCCAGGGTGAGCTTTCCGGCCTCCTGAGTTAGGATGACAGCGGCCGCCACGGCCTTCAAGTACCCTGGCCAGCCTTGGGCAATGCTGTCTAGCTGTTTGGAAAAATAGGCCACAGCCCTCCGCTGGTTCCCGAGGCTTTGTGCTTTTTCACTCAGTTCCAAAAAATTCAACAAACTTGCAGTGAATTGGATGCAGTTGTTGGATGTGGCAATTCTTGGTTGCTGGTTTCTCTGCTGCCTTCTCCAGTTCACCAATTCTTTTTTCATCTGATTTCTGAATATAGTTGGGCTATTCTTAAAATTCTGGGGTAGGACTGTCCAAATAAGCTGTTTTCCTCCCTGTCTCAGGGTTTTCCCACTCAAAAGCAAAAAGCTCTTTTTTATGGATAGGAATGCAGAAAGAGGAATCAATTTCAACAAATTTAAACTCAGGAATTATAACTTGTTTACCCTTTTCCTTTTAAAATCTAATTTCCGCTTCCAATTTCTCCAGTTTGAATTTTAAGTTTTGTTTTGCTTATCTGTGTGGTACCAACTACTTCCAAAGTGCTCACTAAGACAGATCTAATGTGTCTTACAAAAGCTAAATTAATTCTGCCGGTCCAGGTTACTGGCCCGTGTCTGGACTCCGCCTTCCCCTCTCGGGTGACTGAGATAGGAGCAGACAGGGTAGCCCCGTTCTCGCGGCGTGCGCGCGCTGTGGTGCGGGAACGGCCACTCGTGTCGGCGCTGCCCCGGGGCAGCGGGGCTGCAGTGCTGCTGTGGGGAGGCCACTCCACCTCCGCCCCTGTCCCCGCGCCAGGGGACAGGGGCCGTGCCGAGAGCCGCGGAGCCCCTGCTCCGCACTCGGACTCCGTTGTCATGGAAACTGCAATAGTACTCACAAACGCTACATCAGCTCTTTGGGGCGGCACAGCCCCGCCCCCACCTACCGCAGCGGCTATGTCAGCACCGCCGGCTACAATGACATACGCCCCTTGGGGTGGCACAGCCCCAGCCCCGCTCCTGCCCATCTACGGCGGCCGCGGTGGCGGCGGGCACTGGGACACGCCTTCCTCCCCCACTTCTGCCCGCGGAGCGGAGGCTCTGCCTTTCGGCTCCACCTCTCGGGGCGGCCCCGTCGGCTGCAGGCCCTCCCGCAGGGGCGGTTCCATGGGTGACATTTCCCCGCCCCCGACTCCGTCCCCAGCGGCGGGATGGTCGGGCGCTGGGATGAACCCCCCCTTTCCACCTGCAGAGGGGAGGCAGGCAGGGACTCTGGGAATGGGGGGCGGACCGCCCCAGCCCGCGTCGCCGATTCCACCGGAGGAGGGGACGTCTCCCCTCCCGCTGGCCCCACGGGAAGTGGCGGAGGGGGAGGGGGCGGCGCCAGCAGCTGGGCCCCCTGCCCCCCCGGTCCCCCCATGGTCATCATCTCTAACTCTTTATTACTGTAAAGTAATGGAGAATTGCCTATTAAGCTTTGCCAATTTTCTAATATTAAGCCTAAAAGTGAATCTCCAGTCCCCACACGGACTGGGGTCGTACTTTCATGTGCGAGGGGACACCCCATATCTACAAGTAAGGCGAAACACACACTCACAAGGGAGAGAGAGAGAAAACAAGAACAAGGAGGAGAGGAGATTAGAATTCACAGACCTGGGGATTCACAGGGCAAGATTTAACCCCCTGCCCCATCCCTGGCCCTGTGCCAAAACCTGTCACTGCAGTGCTAACCCTTGCTCCATTCACCAAAGGGCGTCCCCTTCTTTAGGAGCCCACGACAAACAAACAAACAAACAAACAAACAAACAAACTGTAAGAGATCTCAACACCAAACCCAAACACCGCTCCACTTTCGTTCGGTTGCTTACTCACGTGTCTCTGTGATGGATTCTTGGGCTCTGATGATACCCCTTGGGCTGTCGCTACTGCTCCCTGAGAGTTGCTTGCAGGGGGGAGAGGGTAGCTGGATTTTACCCAGTCCAGAGGATTCTCAGGAGACCTTCTTGTCCCTTCTGGAGGTGCCAGAAACTGATGCCTTATTGGGACTACCTAAGAGAGAGAGACTTGACAAAGATCAAAAGGGTAAAAAGCGGTGGTGTTTATTTGAAGGCCTTCAGGTACATCCAGGGCAGTCAAAGCTCACTCGGGGGGCCTACACCCCAGGTGGACCCCCTGAGGTCCGCTCCCCAAGATAGACCACCCAAGATGGACGACTGGTCACGAGTTGTCCATACTTTTATAAGTTTGGTCCATTAGCATATTGGGGCTAGCTCTTCCAATTACAGCCCCAGGTAATGAAGTAATTCCCCCCAGGTTTTCCCCCCTTCATCAACGGTTGTTTACATATCTTGGGCCTGAAGCAGTAAGATGTCCTTGAAGTCCAGGCCTGAAGATGGATTGTTTTGTCTAAAAGGCAGTAGCTAACACACTTATGTGGGCTTTAGAGTTACACACTAAGAATTGCAGGGTTACAAGTATTTGAAAAATATAAAAGCCAAAATCCTAAGGCATCAGATCCTCCTGTGAAAACACTCTTCTCCCCCAGCCCAGACCTTAGAATGGTGTCATTGTTATCTCAAATCAACTTACAGTCCAGGGCCTCAGCCCAGAGGGCTCATTCAGGGTGGCATGTGGTCTCCAGCGCAGTTTTCCCTTTTGGTGCAGTTTTGTTATACAGTTTTGCTATAATAGGCAAAAGTTCTTCATAAAGAATGTTTAACCCATAAACCATAACACCTCAGTCTCACACCTGTACCATGAAAGTTGTCATCCAGGTGTTTTAGGAATCTTCTGGACCTGTTTGTGCCAGCTGTGTGGTGTTCCCAGTTAACATCCATCAAGTTGAAGTCCCCCATAAGGACAATAGCAGTTGATTTGCAGGTGTCCCTTAGTTCCTTAAAGAATAATTCATTGGTGTCATCGTCCTGGCTAGATCTATAGTAGACTCCCACGGTGACATCCGCATTATTTGTTTGTCCCTTAATCCTTACCCAGAGGCTCTCAACTGTGCCATTGCCAACTGCGAGCTCCATATATTCCAGTCCCTCCATTACATACAACGCCACCCTTCCACCTCTTCTGTGCTGCCTGTCCCTCCTGAAGAGCCTATAACTATTCATCATGGCACTCTAGACACAAAACTCATCCCACCAGGTTTCACTTATACCAATGATGTCATGTCTCTAGGACTTGGCCAAAGCTTCAAGCTCCTCTTGCTTGTTCTTCATGCTGCATGTGTTGGTATAGAAACATTTCAGGTGTGGTTCATTGTAGCTGACACCTCATGGAGCAGATTGAGGGATCTCACTAGTGCTCATTTCCTCAATTTTTGGCACACCATCCCATCGCTCATCACTGGAGAGCTTGGTTTTGTCCATTTCCCCCTTCCAAGCTAGCTTAAAGCTCTTTCAATGAGCCCCGCTAGCTCCTGTACTAGAATGCTTTTTCCCCTCTGAGAAAGGTGCATCCCATCAGGTGTCACCAGACCAGGTGTTGAATAGACCATCCCATGGTCAAAAATCCCCAAATTATTCCGATGACACCAGCCTTGGAGCCGTGTTGATCTGATGGGTCTGCCCATTCCTTTCAATATTATTCCTTTCTGCTGGAAGGATCGAGAAAAACACTACCTATGCTCCTGATCCTTCAACCATTCATCCCAAGGCCCTGAAATCCCTTTTGATTGCTCTTGGACTTCTCTTTGTTATCTTATTGCTGCCGACTTGAAGAACCAATAGTGGATCATAATCAGAGGGCTGTACTAGACTGGAGAGTTTCCTAATAATGTCCTTTACCTGGGCCCTAGGGAGGCAGCAGACACTTAGAATTTTTTTATTTCTTTAAATTGACAGTGTTCTGCTCTACCATGCTACATTTGCCACAAATATCATAGTTTTTAAAAAATTGAGAGGCCCAAGGCTGACTAAAATGAAATTATTCAAATAGGTCAAACCCAT
Organism: Amblyornis subalaris; assembly: GCA_018881555.1. NCBI lineage: Eukaryota > Metazoa > Chordata > Aves > Passeriformes > Ptilonorhynchidae > Amblyornis > Amblyornis subalaris. Next base: position 396,862 of record JACAXG010000260.1, on the reverse strand, counting down.
CTTGTCTTCACCCTTGGTACTATAATCTTTTGTATGTGAATGGATTTCCTTTGAAGTCCATTTTCTCTATTTCTCTATTGTTTTATTTTTGTAATGTTGAGTGCTTTTTGTCATTTTCTTTTATCTGCTACATATTTCAAAGGAACAATTAAAAATGTCAGAATGCGATAGTTTATAAGTCTTCATGGCAGTTGTTGCTATTAAATTATCTTTTCCAAAGTATTTGTGTGTGGTGTGAAATTTAGATTCACTCTGAACCTCTCTTGGGATTTTCTGAGAGTTAGCCAAAATACTAAAAATATTATTTCTCTATCCAAGCAGAATTCTTGTGTTTGAGTTTCCAGCTGTCACGGTCTGGACAAACTTAGGAGGAAGACTCGAAGAGCTTCCTCTGCAAAAGATAGGGTTCGAAACTCCCTTCCCCTCCCCTTAAGAATTTCTCAGAGGAAAGTGAAAAAAACCTGTTTATTTAGCAAAACCCAGCTGCTGGGGGGGTGCACGCAGACACCAGGGGAAGGGAAAAGAAAATAAAAGTTAATGATGTTAGATAATAAACCTCTCGTGAGGAGGATAACCTGAATGAATCAAAGTCCTGAATCCTTGGCAGGTGTGGTCTTCTGCTCTGTCTCTAGCTAGCTGCTTGAGTACGGAGTAGGCCCTGTCCAGGCCCCCGGGGGGTGTAGGCCCCGGAGAGATGGTATGTAGAACAGAGCCCAGTTGTCTGTTGTACAGTTCCAAAGGAAGAAGAAAAAGAAAATACAGTCCCAGGAAAAAAACCTGTCTTCTTCCCTTGCCTCAAGCAGAGGAGGGAAAAAACCAAAAGCAAGTTTTAACTCCATCCGAATATCCCTCAGCTGAGTAAAAACCGGGCGAAAGCTCACAAGAAAAAAAAAGGTAAAGGTAAAATTTGTCCCTTTACCTTCAACTATAGAAAGCGACTGCCGACATGTTCTCTCCTCAGAATCATAACATAGCGAGCTGATAAAGGTGAAAGAATGTAAATATCCTTCGAAGAAAACCAAAACATAGCTCCTGGCTTCTAGAACCAGCTTAAAGACACAAAGTTAATACTTTTCATTAAGCAGGCGATTGGGATATATAGCATCATAAAGTCACTCCAGGACACCAGCTCACACATGAAGTAATGTGTTCATATACAAGAGAGATATTTTGTTATTTCAGTTATAGATACAATTTAAAATTGTTCTTCTGTGATGGTATCAAGGCATATCTGTTATGATGGTGACTATATATAAAGTGGATCAGGGTGAATATTTTTTGCCTTGAAGAGCTGCTTAAAGGCAGAAACATGGTACATTTTTTCCAGGTCAAATGCCAGTAGCATACATCCTTTCATGCTCATGCAGGTATAGTGCCATGATACAACAGGCATGCTTGTTCTTGTGCTCAGGACGAAAGTCAAAATGAATCTGCAGGCACTTCTTTAAGAGGATATTTCTAGACCATTTGAATTCTTTCAAGTAAAAGGAAGGTCTAAGCATCAATGTACACAGTAGCTCCACATTGGCAGACAGCACTGATTTTTGTGTCTGCAATACAGGACACTAGCATTGGTAGGGTAGGATGCTTTTGAACCTGGGAAGTGGTGTGTCATGCATCTCTTGCTGGTGTGATGTGATCCCTTCAGGCTGCTGGCTGCCTAGGCTTTTCAGAAGGCTTCACAGTACCCTAACACAGGTTAGGGAAAAAGGTGATTATCTTTAATTACTATGTCTTTTCATCATTCACTAGAAGAGAGTGCATAGGAGCTTCTGTAGCAGTGTTTCAGCCTTAGTGACACCTGCACTTACTAGCTCGAGAGCACCATGGAGAGGAGCCATGCAGGGGACCATGTAAGGGTTCAATCCCCAGCAATCCTGGAGCTATAGATGGAGAAGGGACTGTCTTCAAAAAGCAAAGTGTGGCTCATGGGGGTGAAATGATCATTCACAGCTAAAGCTTCCAGTGGTTCCAAATCAAAACTGTGACATTGCAGGCATAACAGAAGAGGGAAAGGAAAAGGCAGGAAAAGAAAGCTAACGGGGCCGGTGGGGCGACAGGGCCAGGGTTGGCAGAGGCAAGGGAAGAGTGGTGCCATGTCCAGCTACCTGTGCACACCACCACAGTTTCCCTGAATGAGTCCCCACGGCAGGGACAGACACTTGCCACCAACCGCCTTGTCGTGGGAAGAAACCATCACCACCCTCAGCAGCACATGCAGGCACACAGCACATTCCACTCCTATCCCATCGAGCCACACCTGAGATGCAAAAGAGGGCCCCGACATCTCTGCATATACACCTCGGCCATTCCACCCAGCCTCCCTGGATTGTGCAAGGGCCCATGCGTGGAGGTGTAATTATGCATTATGGCTGAAGCTGCTGCCAGTAGCAGCCTCCTTTTCCCTCCTTCTCCATGCAAGCTGCTGATCTGCGGCTTCAATTTAACCCCCGCCAGACTAGCGTTTGTCTCTCAGCAAACACTTTTCTCCGGGATTGATTGTTGCCCTTTTCGTCCCGAACACCACCTGATCGCCTGCCTGCTTGCCCTGCAGGGAACCCAGCTGCCTGCCTGCCCGCCTCTCCCGGGCTACTGTTACAGTCAGCCACGTGGCGTGGCATGGCTGGGCTGGGCCGGGCCACAGAGTTCTTTCTGTGGGACTAAGGAACACTGCTCACTCCTGCGAGGTTAGTAGTCTGGTGATCTCCCATGTCACGTGGTCAGGGTCACGCTCCCGCCCTGCGCAGAACCAGTTATCGTTCCTGTGCCTGATAGGGAGAGTACTGGAGACTTGCTTGCTTTATTCCTTGATAGGTGCCTTTTGTCGTGTAGTTATCCCCCCTATGTGGGGGGTGAGATGGCAGGGGCAGGGTTGGCTAATATTGAGCAATCTTGACGCGCTACGGTTCTGTCTGCGCAGGCAGTTCAGTGGACAGCTTAGTTGGGCCTCTGGCTGCCGGGGTCCTGGTGTGACCTCTGTGAGGTGAGGCGAGATGTGAGTCAAGGGGGAGCTAGGGAGCGGTTGGTTTTTGATGGACGTTTGGCTGCTACGGTGGAGGTGGTGCGGAGCAGCAGATTTATGAGCTTGGAGGAGAGCGAGGCTGAGCAGCTGGAGCAGCAGCGGCGGGTGAGAGCGACTCGAGCATCATGGTGAGAGGGAGGATAGCTCCTATGTGTGGGCCGTTTGGGGGACTCGGGCTGGGGACTGGGTCTCTGGAGATGTAACCTCTCCCCTGGAAGGAGCTGAATGGGTGAGAGGTACTTATGGATCTCTCTTGGCTCTGTGCTTACGAGCCGGGGGTAGGGGCCTTCTTTGCTCCTCTGCTCTCTTGTGACTTAGGGCTGAGGATGTTACTGAGGGATGAGGGGATGACTGGAGCAAAGGGTAAGCCAAAAAACCCAAAACACCTAACAACCCCTTCTCCCCCAGCAAAAGTGTTATAGCTGGTCTTCGTTACTAGTCCTTGTTGGAGAAATACTGTTCTGTTTTCAGTCTCACAATGACTTTATACTGATATGTTTTTATGTCACGATGGTTATTTTCAAATCTGTTTTTTTTTCAGTCAGAAGTAGTCAAAATTGCTGCATTTTATGGTCTGTATAAGGTTTAAGATGCACTTTTCTAAATAGAAATGTGCATACCTGTATATATGTGTATTCACACCCCATATAGCCAAGAAAGAATAGAGCATGTAATGATTTGAATCAACTGTTATCTTAAATATATTTAAAAAGCTTTACCAAATGCTTGAATTTATGAGATATTTGGCTTCAGGTGACTTTTTTAATAGGTGTCAGCATAGACACAAGCTATTGCACCTGGCATAACTCACTGTAAATGAGCTGCTTGTAATACAGACAGAGAAGAATGAAGCTTGACTGACGTAATTTCTACTAATGACATAAGCTTTTTGGATATCTAGTTTAAATAGCAGAGAGATGAGTATTTTATGAGCTCACATCCTTCACTATAAAGATATGTTGAACTCTGTGTTTAGGTCTTAATTACAACTTGCAACACCAGTATTGGCTGAGTCCACTTTTAATATACTTGCCAAATATGAGATATATGGGGCACCCTAGGACTACATTTGTCCTGGTGTAAAAAGTCCATTTTATATGTGCCATTAACACATATTTCTGATTCTACTTGCACATCTGTTAGTTCTGTTTGTTTAGGAACCTGCAAAGAAACGTGTAGCTGTTGGGTGGTTTGTGGGCTTTGTTTTTTTGTTGTTGTTGTTGTTTTTCCCCTTTTGTGCATATATTTTTTTTCCATAAAGGTTAGAATATTGAATCAAAATATTTTTAAATACTTGTAATGTTTGTAGGATTCCATGGGTGCTGTCAGCAAGCACTGTACTTGAAACTGTCTTTGGAAGGTTGTGGGCAAATAGCTAGTGCATTCAGTGTAGATCCTTATTAAAAAAAATCTAACAAACACCGAAGGCTTTTTTCTGTTGCCTGATGGGCTTGAAAAATCAGAACCAATTTTCCCTGCTAGTTGCTGGAAGTATGGACAAATAATCCTTGCATGTGATTCCATGATATAAGGAAAATTAAAAGATTATCTGTGATGGTCTGCTCTTATGCTGTTTGAAGGCTGTAATCTTCAGTTGCAAATCAAGACCAGAATGAAATGTTCACCAGTTTCTTTTGCATTAATAAGTTTATGAATTAAATTATCAACATAATTTGCTAGCTACACTCTTCCAAGTTGTTGCCATTGGGACTCATCTATGTAGTTATTATGCTCACAAATTTAAATTATACACAAAGATCCTAATACTACCCAAGGCCATGGGTACTGTTCAGCAGAGGCATTAAAGACAGTTCATAGAATCATCAAGGTTGGAAGAGACTTTTAAGATCATCAAGTTCAACCATCAACCCAGCACTACCCCTAAACCACATCACCCAGTGCCAGATCCAGATGCCTCTTGAATACATCCAGGAATGGTGACTTCACCACCTCCAAGGGCAATTTGTTCCCATGCCTGACCACCCTAACAGTGAAAATTTTTTTTCTAATATCTAATCTGAATCTCCCTTCTCTCAGCTTAAGGCCATTTCCTCTTGTCCTCTCACTGTGGGCATGGCAGAAGAGACCTGCCCCCCTTCACTACAACCTCCTTTCATGTAGTTATAGAGAGCAATGAGGTTCCCCTTGAGCTTCCTCTTCTCTAAACAAACCCAGCTCCCTCAGCCATTCCTCATAAGGCATGCTTTCTAGACCCTTCATGAGCCTTGTTGCCCTTCTCTGGACATGCTCCAGCACCGCAATGTCCTTTTCAAAGTGAGGGGCACAAAACTGAATGCAGTACTTGAGGTACGGCCTCACCAGTGCCGAGTACAGGGGGACAATCACTTCCCTGGTCCTGCTGGCTGCACTATTCTTGATACAGGCCAAGATGCCATTGGCTTTCTTGGCCACCTGGGCACATGCTGGCTCATAGTGAGCTGGCTGTCAACCAGCACCCCCAAGTCCCTTTCTGCCAAACAGATCTCAAGCCACTCCTCCCCCAGCCTGTAGTGCTGCATGGGTTTGCTGTGACCCAAGTGCAGGACCCAGCACTTTGCCTTATTGAACCTCATGCAGTTGTCCTTAGTCCATTGATTGAGTCTGTCCATACTCTCTGTAGAGCCTTCCTACCCTTGAGCAGATCAACACTTCCACTCAACTTGGTGTCATCTACAAATTTACTGAGGGTGCACTCAATCCCCACATCCAGATCATCAATAAAGATGTTAAATAGGACCAGCCCCAAAACTGAGCCCTGGGGAACACCGCTAGCAATCGGCCCCAACTGGATTTAGCTCCATTCACCACAACTCTCTGGGCCCAGCCGTCCAGCCAGTTTTTTACCCATTGAAAAGTCCACCCATCCAAGCTGCGAGCAGCCAGTTTCTCTAGGAGGATGCTGTGGGAGATGGTGTCAAACACTTTACTGAAGTCTAGATGGTCAACATCCACAGTCTTTCCCTCATCTACTAAGCGGATCACTTTGTCATAGAAGGAGATCAGGTTGGTCACGCAGGACCTTCCTTTCATAAATCCATATTGGCTGGGCTTGATCCCATTTGTCCTGCATGTGCCATGCAATGGCATTCAGGATGATCTCTTCCATAACCTTGCCTGGAACTGAGGTTAGGCTGACAGGCCTGTAGTTCCCTGGATCATCTTCCACCCTTCTTGAAGATGGGCGTTACACTTGCTAATTTCCAGACAGTTGGAACTTCTCCAGTTAACCAGGACTGCTGGTAGATGTTTGAGAGTGGTTTGACAAGTTCCTTTGCCAGTTCCCTCATTACTCTGGCATTGATCCCATCTGGGCCCATAGACTTGTGAGTGTCTAATTGGCATAGCAGGTCACCAACCATCTCCTCCTGAATTATGGGGGCTTCACTCATCTCCCCATCACCAACTTCCAGCTCTGGGAGCTGGGTATCCTGAGGACAATGGTCTTGATATTGAAGACTGAGGCAAAGAAGGTATTAAGTACCTCTGCTTTTTCCTCCTCCCGACACTACGCTACTCTCTGCATTCAACAAATGATGGAGACACTCCTTGACCCTCATTTTGCTGCCAAGGGATTTATAGAAATTTTTTTTTTTGTCCTTAACTGTAGCGGTGAAATCAAGTTCTAGTTGGGCTTTGGCCCTTCTAATCTTCTCCCTACATGACCTTGCAACATCCTTATAGTCCTTCCAAGTTACCTGACCCTCCTGCCAGAGACTATAGATTATCTGTTTTTCCCTAAATTCCAGATGAAGTTCTCTGTTCAACCAGGTCAGTCTTTTTCCCTGATGACTTGTCTTTCTATACATGGGAACAGCCTGCTCCTGAATATTTATCAATTCCTTTTTAAAGGACATCCAGCCTTCCTGGACTCCTTTGCCCTTCCGGACTGACTCCCAAGGGACTCTGTCAATCAGCCTCCTAAACAGGCCAAAGTCTGCCCACCGGAAGTCCAAGGTGGAAGCTCTGCTGATGCCCCTCCTTACTTCACCCAGTATTGAAAACTAACATTTCGTGGTCACTATGCCCAAGACGGCAACTGACCACTACATCACCCACCAGTCCTCTGTTCACAAACAATGGGTCCAGCAGGGCACCTCCTCTGGTAGGCTCATTTACCAGTTGTGTTAGGAAGTTGTCTTCCACACACTTCAGGAACCTCCTAGACTGCTTCCTCTCTGCTGTGTTGTACTTCCAGCAGACATCTGGCAAGTTGAAGTTGCCCATGAGTACAAGGACTGGTGACCGTGAGACTTGTGCCAGCTGCTTGTAGAATGCCTCATCTGCCTGTTCGTCCTGGTTGGGTGGTCTGTAACAGACTCCCACCATGGCATCCACCCTCCTGACCTTCCCCCAGTCTTTACCCAGAGGTACTTAACTTTGTCATCTTCATCATCATCAATTTCAATACAATCAAAACACTGTAATATACAGAGCTACCCCACCACCTCTTCTGCCTGTCTTCTAAAGAGCTTATAGCCATCCATTGCAGCACTCCAGTCATGAGAGTCATCCTACCATGATTCCATGATAGAGACTACGTCGTAACTTTCCTGTTGTACAATGGCTTTCAGCTCCTCCTGTTTGTTACCCATACTGCTGCATTGCTGTAGATGCACTTCAGCTGGGCTATCGATTTCACCCCGAACACAGGCATGCCACCCCTAGGCTCATCTCTAGTAAGCCTGGTCTTATTCCCTTCCCCCTTCAAGCCTAGTTTAAAGACCTCTCAATCAGCCCTGCTAACTCCTGGGCCATAATCCTTTTCCTCCTCTGAGTCAGGTGTACCCTATCCAACATGAGCAGGCCTGGTGCTGTGTAAGCTGCCTCATGGTCAAAACCCCCAAAATTCCACTTATGGCACCAGCCTCTTAGCCATGTATTAATGAGTTGTCTTTTCCTATTCCTTTCAGTATTTTCCTCTAATATTGAAGGAATTGAGGAGAAAACTACCTGTGTACCTACTCCTTTAACCAAGTGCCCCAGTGCCCTGAAGTCCCTTTTGATTACCCTGGGACTTCTCCCTTCAATCTCATGTCTACTCACCTAGAATACTAAGAGAGGGTAGTAGTCAGAGGGCTGCACCAAATCAGGAAGCTTCCTGGCTACATCTCTTACCTGGGCCTCAGGGAGGCAGCAGACTTCCCTGTGAGTTGGGTCCAGTCTGCATATTGGGCCCTCCATTTCCCTCAGCAGGGAGTCGCCTATAACAATTACCCTTTTTTCCTTTTTGGAGCTGGTTGCAATACATCTATTTGGATGATTCTGCTTAGGCAACCCCCTAGGTGGTCCTTCATCAAGATCATTGTTTTCCTGGCCCTCAGTTTCCAGAGCCTCATACCTGTTCTGTAGGGGGATGTGGGGAGGGAGGCCGTGAGGGAATTCGCCTGCCACCTTGAGCAGGGATCTGCCTCTATTCCCCCCCCCGCCCCGTCTCCTCGGTTCTCTCCTGCCTGTTTTGGAGAGGGGAGAGGATCCTCCACTTCCTGGGGTACATTTGGCTGGTACATTTGCCTCAGGGCAGGTAGAGAATGGCTCTGCCAATCTCTTCCTCAGTTCTCTCTTTATATTTGGAATTATCCTTGTAATGGCAGAACTTTCTATTTCAAAATCACTCTGGAGAGTAATGGCTTCCATAGTTCTTGCTCATGTGTTAATTGAGAAAATAAGGGTAAACTGAATTTAAAAAATTTTATAATAATGTTATAAACTCACTATTGATGGATATATCGATAGTTGGGACAAACAACACACACTGAGTGCTTTGCAAAAAGGGTTCTCTTGCTTTATTCTAACAAGCTTTTTTATATCTTGCTTAAAACAGTGCTGTTGCAAACAGCCTCCGATTGGTTAGTAGAAAATTTGCTGAGAGTTGGGATAAAAATACTTTTTTAGCAATGTCCCAAGCCGAACATCTGTTTTGTGGTTTTCCTGAGCTGCATCCGTTTTCGTCTGGCTCGAAGTTCCTCAATCCTTAGGATAGCTGAAAAGCCTTGTATTACAACATCATTACAACATCTTTCTGTAATTTTTTAAGGATACACTTTAATTATTTCATCTGCTGAATTATGTTCAATAAAGGTGATGGGCCATCCGTCTTCAGGTATGAATCCCTCTACAACTCACCTTTTTTTTTTTTACCTTAATTTCACCTTGGTGGTTTTTTTTTTCCATTGTCATAGATCAAATTCTTTGGACTAAATCTTTTGATTTAATAATACATTTAGTATAATTAGTGTTCTGCATAATGGACATTATATATTGGTTGCTTCAGTGGTAATGATAGTTGTGATTTTAGAAATACCTTTATTCTGGTTGTGGGTTTCCTACAGCAATAACTTGATTTGTTTAGTAGTCATTAGCAGAGAGTTCTATAGTCTTTGCGTGTGGAGAACCTCAGTGAAAAAAAGAAACAGGTCTCTGTTAAAATGCAGTTGATTGACTGTAAGGTAATTTTCTTTTTAAACAAAACACCTTATCTCAAAGAGAGTTGTGCTGTTGTTGACTACTTCAGTCTAGCAGTTTATGACCCTCCTTTGAACATGTGGAAAGACACTGGTCAAGAAAAGTGACCTTCAGGTGGGAAAGACCCATGAAGGTGAGCAGTTCGACGGCAGTCCTGACTTCCTTGTGCGTTCTTGATGCCACTCTATGAATCTTTTTTTCTTCTCTGCTGTGCTTTAAACAGTGGTAGGAAACAAGAAACAAATTTAGGAAAACTTAGTTATGAAAACAAAACACCTCTAAATTTTGAAGAGGCCTCCTGATGTAGATGTCTTTCCCAAAGCTAGCTTTGTGGATACTTTATGCTGGCAAACTGTAAGATTTGTACATGCCTTAGAGCCTTTAAATATCAGATTGCCAACTATATCAGGTATCATTCTGACTGTTTTGTAAAAGTAGTCTTTTCACAGAAAGCATTCATTTTAAGACTTGATAGAGTGAGCTCTCTTTTCTTTGGCAATCCTATAAAATATTTTATGATGTAGTAGCCAGTTTTGAATTACATTTGCATTTCAGCTGAGTACTGTCTTGTTTTTACTAGTGCGGCTTGAGCATGCACATACACATATGGATGAAAGATATTGCATGTAGAAAAGTCCAGTCTTATAGAGCAATAACCTGTTACTGATTAAATGGCATTTCAAATTGTCTCAATTTTGAGACAAATTTAAGAGAGGACTCTTTGGAATGAGTCCTCTTCTCTAAAAGCATTCCAACAATCCCTTTCCACTAATCGAAAATTAATACTAATAGATGAAAGTGAAAAAAAAAATGGCTTATTAACAGACAGAATGCCCACCCACAAAGCAGGGGAAAAAAATAAGTAACTGTTAAGCACTAAACCATCAGAACTCACTTCCCCCCACACACACAGAGGAACAAAGACCCAAAATTAGTGTCCGGAGAATGGGGCCAGTGTTGGAGGAATACTCCTTCCCGACACGTGGTCTGAGATGGCACCGGCTCTCATGCTGAGGGAAGTAGAACTTCCACAGAGCAGTTCCAGCAGCAGGGGAAAACCCAGTGGCTACCTGGTGTCAACCTCTTCTCCTTGGCAGTCACGGCAGATGAAACAGCTGGGCTGGAGCCTTTTGGTGTGCTTTCTCTCCCTGGCTTGGCTCCCCGAGGCTTGGGGCTGGAACAGAGCGGCCCCACTTCCTGCCGGTCCCGCTCCTGCGGTCTCGGAGCAGCAGCTGTTCAGTTCACTTCAAGGCAACTGAAAGATTGCTACTCCAGTTTCTCCAAGCCAGGGAAGGGAAAAAAGTTTTTCTTGCCTGGGCTAAAAAACCAAGTCAGCCAAGCAGAAAAACCATGTTGCACAGAGCCGCGGAAAGCCTGGGCAGCAAGGCTTCAAACCCACCTGTGCAGCAAAAGCAAGAAGCCTCCCCCCCCACCCGGCCCCACACTCCTCCGGTTTCTGGCTTTAAAGGTACAGGAACCATTTTTGGGCATAAGCAGAGGATCATGGAATAGACTATCATAATAAATCACTCCACGACACAAATACATTGCATTCATCTATCTTCAAAACTTCACAAATGCCATTATATTTTTTTTACTGTACCAGATGAGTATTTGTTGTATTCTCCTAGAGACCTTGCTGATAGTTGCTAAAACAAAAGCTTTTCCATTTCTCACTTTAAAATTTGCAATCTTTTTAGTATGTTTGTATGCTACTATTAAAAAAATTAAATTGATGTGCCTTGAATTAATATCTATAGAATACTAGAGTGCACTTGTAAACCCAAGATTTTTAAACACTTGTGTCCTGGGTGACCCAAAAAATGTGTATTGTATTCCATTTTTCCTCTGCGTCAATCTGCACAGTTTGTGTTACTGTCCCTTTAAGACCTGGGGGCCAGAAGTGGAACCAGAGTGTTTTACCCCAGGTTCATGGAAGCGGGGGGTTCGGGGGCTCCCTTTAAGAGATGGGGAACAGGCACACAGAGTGCTCTTTCATTTGCCAAGAGAGTGCCCTGGGGCAGGTGGCAGAAGCTCTCTTTTGTTTCTCTCTGGGCTTTGGAGAATTTTGTAATACCTTTTTGTCCACGGTTGCCAGGGCCTACCCCCATCTCTGGAGCTGGGGGAGGATGTTTCCTTCGGACCTTTTTTCGCTGCTGCCGCTCAGGACAATCACACTGGGAAAAGTGGGACCCCTCTTCACTCTCCACGAGTTCTGGCCGCTGCCCCAGTTCCAGCCACCACTGCTGACAGGATTGGGGCTTCAGTGCCAAACCAGAGCTGACGGGACCAGGGCTGCAGGTTTCAGTGCTCGCCAAGTCCATTTTCTTCACCCCCCTGCAAGCAGCAGCGACACGGAACTGCAGCGCTGACACCAACTGGGTCCAGCCAGCCACAAAGAAGCAGGGAAACTGACATTGCAAGTTCAGAGCTGCCCCAGACAATGCCAGCACCAGGGAAACTGACACTGCAGGAGGAAGGTTGAGCTGAGTGGAGCTTCTCCACCATCTTGTCTTTGTCCCCTGGGCCATGTGGTCAGCTACGGAGGCTGCCATATTGGGGGCAGGCCTTCTTTGCCATCTTGTTTTTTTTGTTCCTGGGGAGTCCACGGGATTCAGCACCTTTGTATCTAGTGTTTATTACTGTTATCTTGGTTGTTGCTGTTTTGTTTTTTAGTAAACTGGGGTTTTTTCACTTATATCTTCTCTCATTTGTCTCTCCTTATTGGTGGAAGGGGAGTGGTTAAAACTTAAGGGGAGGTAGCTTGTTTCCCAGGCTTCACCCCGTAAATTGTTTTAAACTAAGACAATTTGTTACATCAGAAAGTGAGTAGTTGGCATTGCATTTCTGAAGGTGAAGTTGTAAATTAGATTCTACTAACTGCTTTTTCAGGCATGCATTTATATGAGTAATCTTGGTGCATATAACGACTTCACATCAAGGCTGTCATCTTGCAGTGGTGGAGATGGTTATTAGTGAACAAGTAGTTTCAAAGTCCTGTATAAAACTAGGTGTTGAATTATTTGCAAGATCTGGATATGTGATACAGTGACTGCTTGGAGGATCCAAGAGGAGATGGTCAGTGACCTGATATGCCACTTAGACACTCAGAAGCCTATGGGGCCGGATAGGATCCACCCAAGGGAGCTCGCAGAAGTACTCACAGAGGCACTTTCAATCATTTTTCATCAGTCCTGATTAACGAGAGGTTCCAGTTGACTGGAATTCAGCAAATGTGACTCCCATGTACAAGAAGGGCCTGAAGAAGAATCTGGGGAACTACAGGCCTGTCACTCTGACCTTGGTGCCAGGGATGTAGTGGAGCAGATCATCCTGAGTGCCATCACACAGCACATGCAGGACAACCAGGGAATCAGGCCCAGACAGCATGGGTTTAGAAAAGGCAGGTAGGTCCTGTTTGACTAACCTGGTCTCATTCTGGGACAGGGTGACCCGCTTAGTAGATGAGGGAAAGGTTATGGATGTTGTCTACCTAGACTTCAGTGAAGCCTTTAACACCACTTCCCACATCATTCTCCTGGAGAAACTAGCTACTTATGTCTTGGATGGTGTAGTGGGTTGACCTTGGCTGGGTGCCAGGTGCCTGCCCAGCTTTTCTATCATTCCCCTTCCCAGTGGGACAGGGGAGAGAAAATAAGATGGAAAACAGCTAGTAGGTTGAGATAAGGCAGTTTCCTAAAGCGCAAAAAAAAAAAGTGAAAGTTTGTGTGTGCATAAACAAAGGGAAAAAATTAATCTCTACTTCCCATCATGTTCAGACACTTCCTGGGAAGCAGGGCTTCAGCATGCATAGCGGTTGCTCTGGAGGGCAAACATTGTAGAGTAATGAATGCCCTCCCCATTCTTCCTCTCTCCCTTAGCTTTTATATCTGAGCTGACACCATATGATATGGAATATCCCTTTGGTTAATTTGGGTCAGCTGGCCTGGTTGTGTCTCCTCCCAGGATATTGCCCATTCCCAGTCCCTTGATGGGGGGGAGAAATGTTAGAGAGATAGCACTGCTCAGCAGTAGCCAAAACACTGCTGTGTTATCAACACCTTTCTAGCTACCAATGCAAAGCACAACACTGTGAGGGCTGGTAAGGAAAAATGAACTCAGTCAGACCCAATACAATTTCCACCCCTTATTCCATACCTCATACTCGGATCCCACATAATTTATATATCTTCCAACTGTTCCATTGTATTTATTTCTCATTACTGGAATCCATTCTTACCCACACATACAACTTAAACTACATCCTTAAACCATCTCTATACCAAACATACATTTTCATTAACTATTATCCCCCCATCCTTTCACAGATAGATATTATTTTCCCATTTCATGGGCTTCCTCCAGCCCTCCAGATCCATGACTTGGGCTCCATTCCAGCAGGATGAGTGGTCAGGACAGGAGAAGCAGTACACTTGATTGTTGGGCATCAACACTGGCCCAGCTCGGGTCATCGTTGCATTCTTCTTGCTCCTCTCAAAATTCACTTTGTCAATTCATGTAATTCCTGATACTTTACTTCCTGCAACATACAACTTACAGCACAGATTATTCCTCCCTCAAGGTTAAATCTTCCTGAGGCACACATGGGGTCTCCCCATCCTTCCACATTACCCACCAAGGACACCCAGGTCCTTGGGCAAAGACAATCCCACGAATGGGTTTGCCTTTTCCCATGGGAGGAGAAATCCACACCGACTTCCCCAGCCACTTCCCTATGTGTAGTACAGGGACCTTATCTCCTCCCACAGTGTGTAGGGATTTTGTTTGGGCAGGACCAGGGCGGTTAGCAGATGCCCTAGTATTAACCAGTCAAGTAGCTTCTGCTACATTTGCATCCCAATGCTTCCATGCCCCGTTACCTAACACTTAACATAGTCTTCAGCAGTCCATTATACCTCTCAATCTTCCCAGAGGCTTGTGGGTGATAAGGGATGTGATATATCCACTCAATGCCATGTTTCTTTGCCCAAGAGTTTATGAGGTTATTTCTAAAACTAGTCCCATTGTCTGATTCAATTCTCTCTGGGATACCATGTTGCTATAAAATGTCTTTCAAGGCCTGAGATGGTGTTTCAAGCAGTAGCACGGTTTACCGGATATGTTTCCAGCCAGCCAGTTGTTGCCTCTACCATGGTGAGTATGTAGCTCTTGCCTTGGCATGTTTGTGGCAGTGGTCCAATGCAGTCAATTTGCCAGTCCTCACCATACTGGAAACCCAGCCACCACCCTCTATTCCAAGGAGATTTCACTCATGTGGCTTGCTTGATTGCAGCACGTTTCACACTTGTTGATAACCTGTGTGATGGCCTCCATGGTAAGATGTCCTGATGTTTCATGGGCCCATCGGGCTATAAATAGCTCACCCTTTTGCTCCCAGTCTAAGTCTATCTGAGCTATTCCAATCTTGGCAGCCTTATCTACCTGTTCATTGTTTTGGCGTTCCTCAGTGGCATGGCTTTTGGGCATGTGAGCATCTACATGACGTACCTTCAGAGCCATGTCTTCTACCTGTGCAGCGATGTCCTGCCACAATGCAGCAGCCCAGATAGGTTTACCCCTGCATTGCCAATTGGTCTTCTTCCATTGCTGCAGCCACCCTCATAGGGCATTAGCCACCATCCAGGAGTCAGTACAGAGTATGGGCCACTTTTCTCGCTCAGCAATCTCTAGGGCTAGTTGGATGGCTTTCACTTCTGCAAATGGGTTTGACTTGCCTTCCCCTTCAGCACCCTCCACGACTCGTCGTGTTTAAAGAACATTGATCACCACTCTGAGTGCGATCTGTTAACCATTTTCCTACCCATCTTGCAGACCACCCATCCAGTCTGTATCTTGCCGGTTCCTCCAGGAGAAGGCTGTGGGAAACAGTGTTGAATGCTTTGCTGAAGTCCGGGTAAACATCATCTGCTGATCTCCCCATGTCAACAAAAGATGTTATTTTGTTGTAGGTTATCTGATTAGTCTGGCATTATTTGCCTTTGGTAAATCTGTGCTGGCTCTTCCCAATTACCTGCTTCATTTGGTTTGTGATAGTTTCTAGAAGGACTAGTTCAATTACTTTCCCAGGGATGGAAGTAAGACTAATGGGCCTTTAGTTTCCTGGGTCTTCTTTTGGGCCCTTTTAGATGGGTATGACATTTGCCCTCTTCCAGTCATTAGGGACATCCCCTGATCTCCAGGGCTTTTCAAAGATTATAGACAGTGGCCTTGCAACAATGTCAGCCACTTCTTTTTAACACCCTGGTGTGGATTCTGTCTGGGCCCATAGATTTATGTGGGTTGAGCCCTTGCAAGAGGCCACAGACCAGCCCTTCATTACTGGTGATTTGACATATGCATTGTAGCTACTTGATCCTGTGATCTGGGGTCCAGCTACGCTAGTCAAGACAGAGGCAAAGAAGATATTAAGAACTTCTGCCTTGTCAGCATCATTGCTGACTAGTTTCCCTGCCCTGTTTAGCAATGGGCCTATGTCTTCGCTGTGCTTCTGCTTACTGCTCACGTATCTGAAGAACCCTTTCTTGTTCTTGACATCTCTGGCCAATTTCAGTTCTAGCTGAGCCATAGCCTTCCTGACTGCGTGCCCTGCTTCTGGGGCACAGGTGCTTTTGAAGCCGGGCTGCCCAGGCTTCTGGCAGCTTGGTGCAGCATGGTTTCTGCTTGGCTGACTTGGTTTTTGGCCCAGGCAAAAAACTTTTTCCTTTCCCTCGCTTGGAGAAGCTGGAGTAGTGATTTTTTTTTTTTTTTTGGCTGCCGGGAGGTGAACTGAACGGGCTACTGCTCCGAGAACGGCAGGAGTGAGACCGGCGGGAAGTGCGGTTGCTCTGTTCCAGCCCCAAGCCTCGGGGAGCCAAGCCAGGGAGAGAAAGCACACCAAAAGGCTCCAGCCCAGCTGTTTCGTCTGCTGTGACTGCTGTCAGAGAAGAGGTCGACACCAGGTAGCCACTGGGCTTTCCCCTGTTATTGGAACTGCTCCGTGGAGGTTCTGCTTCCCTCGGCATGAAAGCCTCCACCATCTTGGACCACTTGTCGGGAAAGGGATGTTCCTCCAGCACTGTCCCCCCACTCTCCGGACATTTTTTGGGTCTTTGTTCCTGGGGGGGGGAAGTGGGTTCTGACGGTTTAGTGCTTAACAGTTATTTACTTTGTTTCCCTTGCCTTGTGGGTGGGGATTCTGTTTGTTAATAAACCATTTTTTTTCACTTTCATCTATTAGTATTCATTTCCTATTGGTGGAAAGGGGATTTTTGAAACCCTTTTGGAGAGAAGGACTTAGTCCAGAGAGTCCTCTCTTAAATTTGTCTCAAAACTGAGAGACAAATGCTCATTGTTAAATTATGGTAGTCTCTCATTCTGCCTTCTTCCTTTCCCTTTGTAGGGGATTGTGGTGGGTTGACCAAGCCACTCTATCACTCCCCCTCCTCAGCAAAATAGGGAGAGAAAATAAGATTAAAAACGTGGGGGTCAAGATCAAGGCATTTTAGTAGGATATATTTTGTCATTAAGATATTATTAACTAGCAATATACAAAGGTTGATGTTTAGGAATAAATATGCATATAAACATTCTTATACCACTACTTAAATGTGGTATTTTGTGTGCTGATTGAAAATGTGCATATGCTCCTTTTCATGAAAGAATATTTTGAAAAACATATCAGTTTAAAAAAGTGAAGTTATTTCTTTGTTTTATCTTTGTTGGTTTTTAACTTGCATATATTGGTACATTTCACTTGTATGTCTACATTTGGGGTTTTGCTTTTTGTTGTTTATTTTTTCTTTCTTGTGATGTTTTAAGCTTGAAAATATTGCATATAAATAGAAAGATGAAATTTTGAGTAAAAAATGCAAATTTTATAAATTAATGTTAATTTTTATTAGGTTTGTGTGCTGTCAGTTGTTGTCATGTCAGAATTTAAGACCCCACCAAAAGCAAGATTATTATCAGTGATGTAATTTTAAGGTATAATGTCTTGTGAAATGTCATGCCATAAGGTGGCCTAACATCAGTTAAATGGAGAAGCTCTTGTATTTGAGCCATCAGATGCTATATACATTACTATTTTTGTGGTTTGACAATGCCTTTTCTTTTTGGTTTATTATAGCAAGTTCCAGGGGATTTCTCAAAAACTGATGCAGTATTGCTTTTCTTCCCCTGCAATTTAAAAAGAACCAAAAATGTTATCCCTACAATATGAAGGTGTTTGTAAAATATTTAAACAAATAAAAAGTACTTCAGTGCCTTTTTTTAAACATGCTGATTTGTTATTCACTTATTTCTCTGCAGGGTGTGATAGGTGTACAGCTGGTGATTACCATGGTAATGGCTACTGTCATACAGAAGATCATACCTCACTACTCTTTTGCTCGTTGGCTTCTCTGTAGTGGCAGGTAAGATATGAAAAAGTTGCTTCCCTGTGTTTGAATATGGTAACACAATTATGCATTAGAGTAGTGTCTTGGTTTAAGACAATTTAAGAGGTAGGCACTATGGAAAGAGTTGCCTCCCCTTATAGTATTAACCAATCCCTTTCCCACCAATAAGGAGAAATGAAATATGAGTAGATATAAGTGAAAAGATAACAGTTTACTATCAAGTGAAACTGAAACAGGCAAAAAATAACAGTAAATAATCACTAGATACAAAATTGCTAAGTCTCACAAACTCTACGGGAACAAACAGAAACCCAAAATGGCAGAATACCCCTCTGTCCCAAGATGGCAGACTTTGCAGGTGACTGCATGGTCCAAGACACAAAGGGAAAAGATGGCGGACCAAAAGAAACCCTCCCGGGAAGGTAGGATCTTACAGAGCAGTTCTAGTGGCAGATGAAGAATTGCTGGCTGTCATGGGACAAGTGATAGCTTCAGACAAGCCTTGCCTTAGCCTCAGATTTCGGCAACAGTTTAAATTTAAGGAATCATTCTGGTCCACAAGTTCTAATGATGGCAAATCAGATCTATTTATAAAAATGAATTATTTATTAAACAGACAAGAGATGAGAGATGAAAGATCTTAATCAGAATTACTTACTACGCAGTATAAAACTAAAGAACTATTAGTAGATTACAGCATAACATAAAACAGTTCGCTATATCAAGGTACCTATATTAAAGCTAGCAGAAGAAATAGTATTGATTAGGAGTTGAATGTAACTTACCACTGAAATGACAACAATGTACACAGATTCCTTTACTGAACCCCTGGGGAGTAACCGTGAAATAGGCATCCCTGCTCATGGAGAAACTCCACACATTTCCAGGAAAATGTATAGAAGATTTTAGCTTTGTGAAAGTTTGGTGTCACTTTTATAGTTGTAAAGTGAGGTGTCTGTCAGTCAGAAATCCAGCTTATCTTGCTAGATCTCACTTCAACCGTAAGATGTTTATTGGCAGTTGGGAGATGCCAGACCAGTGTTAACCCCATTGCACCAAAATAACTCACTACAAGACAGCTTGTCCTGTTTGCATTATCTGTCCAGTTAACAAACAACAGATAAGCTCTTGTGGGTGGTGAGATGCCCTGCTACATTCCACTTCTTGACTGCAGTCACTCACTTTACCTCATGAAGTGGTAATGCTGGTACCTCTTGCCTCCATGCTATAAAAGCATACCCTGCATGTGTACATTATTGCTACGTGTGTTGAGATACACTGATCTTCTAAGCTTTACTACTTCTCCAACTCATGTAGTTAAAAAAAAAGTGTTAACTATATTATTGATTTTGGTAAGAAACACATGCTGTTGTTTCAGTTTTATGTATTTCTGGAATGAGTAATATTTTCATGTATTGGATTATGTAACACACACATATATATATATAAGGATTACTGATTAAAAAAAGCTATAATGACAAGATATAACATTAAATCCAGAGTGTTCATGGTAGTTGGGGACAATCCAAACAAGTCATTTTATTTGTGATGTTACCAGTCTGTGTAGATCAGGATGTTCCCCATCCCTTGAGTCTTAAAATCATAGGAAAGATGAGATGCAAGTCAGGATCAAAGAAAAGTTCATGGAGTTAATTTTTCAGTGGCAGTGTTTGGAGGAGCTCAATAGATTTGTCAGTGACTCCCTTCACTTCCATTCATGCTTCTTAGTCCAGTTTTCTTCTTCAGTGAAGTTCAGCATTTCACATATTCTTGCTCAACATATCAAGTGTTAGACAATTCTACAATAACCTGAACAGATATACATGTACAATATTGTCCTGGTTTTAAAGACAGGTCTCTGTCAAGGAAGGCGAGAAACCTTTGTTTCTTAAGTATCGCCCATTAGTTCTTGGGCAACCCCTCCCCACCCCCACAGGTCTCCCTGCTAGATGGGACAAAAAAATTCACTTGTCAAACCCATAACATTATCCACCCCGAATTTTTTTTTCCCCACACTAACATCTTACATCAAACTTAAACCTTTAAACTACATACATGCATTATCCTAACTATATACACATATACAGGCAGATATGGGTACAGGTACAGCATCGTGGACAGTTCAACATAAAGTAAGGTCCCCTTGAGGTATACATCTGGTTTCTCCATTCTTCTGCATCACCCACCAGGTGCAACCAGGTCCCTGAGCAAAAAGAACCCTACGGATGGGTTTGTCTTTGCTCGAGGCAGAATTGACCCAAACAGTCTTTCCTAACATACCCCTCATATGCACCACCGGAACCTTATCTCCATCTGCTGTACGCAGGGGTTCAGATTTGGAAGGGCCAGCTCAGTTAGTGGAGCCTCGGGTGTTGACCAGCCATGTACCCTTTGCTAAATGCAGCTCCTAATTTTTGAAAGTCCCCCCACTCAGTGCCTTTAAGGTGGTTTTTAGCAGTCCATTGCACCGCTCAACTTTCCCGGCAGCTGGTGCATGGTAAGGAATATGGTACACCCACTCAATATCGTGTTCTCTAGCCCAGGTGTCTATAAGGCTATTCTTGAAATGAGTCCCATTGTCAGACTCAATTCTCTCAGGAGTACCATGCCTCCACAGGACTTGCTTTTCCAGGCCCAGGATGGTATTCTGGGCAGTAGCATGAGGCACCAGGTAGGCCTCCAACCATCCAGTGGTTGCTTCTACCATTGTGAGCACATAGCACTTGCCTTGGCGGGTTTGCGGCAGCGTGATGTAATCAATCTGCCAGGCCTCCCCATACTTATACTTGGACCACCTTCCCCCATACCACAATGGTTTCACCTGCTTGGCCTGCTTGATCGCAGCGCACGTCTCAATCATGGATAACCTGGCAGATACTGTCCGTGGTCAAATCCACCCCTCGGTCTCGTGCCCACTTATAGGTGGCATCTCTGCCTTGATGACCTGAGGCATCATGGGCCCATCGAGCTGGGAATAACTCCCCCTTATGTTGCCAATCCAAATCAATCTGTGACACTTCAATTTTGGCAGCTTGATCTACTTGGTCATTGTTGCGGTGTTCTTCATCAGCTTGACTCTTGGGCACATGGGCATCTACATGGCGGACTTTCACAGTCAGTTTCTCTGCCCGAGTGGCAATGTCTTGCCATTCCCCAGCAGCCCAGATTGGTTTTCCTCTGCACAGCCAATTGGCCTTTTTCCACCTTTCCAGCCACACTCACAGAGCATTGGCTACCATCCACGAGTCAGTGTAAAGGTAGAGCTCAGGCCATTTCTCTCTTTCAGCAATGTCCAAGGCCAACTGGACAGCTTTGAGCTCTGCAAACTGACTTGATCCACCTTCTCCTTCGGTAGCTTCTGCAACTTGTCGTGTGGGGCTCCATACAGATGCTTTCCATTTTCAGTTCGCCCCCACAATGCGACAGGAACAGTCAGTGAAAAGAGTGTATCGGGTTTCTTCTGGTGGCAGCTGGTTGTATGGTGGGGCTTCTTCAGGACGTGTCTCTTGTTCTTGTTCCTTTGTCTGCCAGACCAAAGTTCTCACCTTCAGGCCAATTGTAATTATTTCCAATATCCCAGGGCAATTTGGGTTTCCAATACGGGCGTGCTGTGTGATCAGAGCAATCCACTTATTCCATGTGGCGTCGGTGGCATGATGGGTAGAAGGAACCTTCCCCTTGAACATCCACTCCAGCACTGGTAGTCGGGGTGCCAGGAGAAGTTGTGCCTCTGTGCCAGTTACCTCTGAGGAAGCCTGAAATCCTTCATAGGCAGCCAGGATTTCTTTCTCTGTCGGGGTGTAGTTGGCTTCGGACCCTCTGTAACTTCAGCTCCAGAATCCCAGTGGCCGGTCTCGAGTCTCACCAGGTACTTTCTGCCAAAGGCTCAAGGAAAGACCATTGTTCCCAGCTGCAGAGTAAAGTACATTCTTTACCTCTGGCCCTGTCCTGACTGGGACAAGGCCTACTGCATGAGCAGTCTCTTGCTTGATCTGGATGAAGGCCTGTTGCTGTTAAGGGCCCCAGTGGAAATTGTTCTTCTTGCGGGTCACCAGGTGAAGAGGGCTCATGGTCTGGCTGTACTTGGGAATGTGCATTCTCCAGAAACCTGTGGTGCTGAGGAAAGCTTGTGTTTCTTTCTTGCTGGTCAGTGGAGACATGGCTGTGATCTTATTGATGACTTTGGTGGGTGTCTGATGCCACCTGTCTTACCACTTCACTCCCAGGAACTGGATCTCTTGGGCAGGTCCCTTGCCTTTACCTTTTTTAATGGAGAAACTGGCTTCCAGAAGAATCTGGATGGTTTTTTTCCCTTTCTCAAACAGTTCTGCTGCCATGTTCCCCCACAAAATGCTGTCATCTATGTACTGCAAATGCTCTGGAGCCTCACCTTTTTCCAGTGCAGCCTGGATCAATCTATGGCAGATGGTGGGGCTGTGCTTCCACCCCTGGGGCAATCGGTTCCAGGTGTACTGCATGCCCTCCAGGTGAAGGCGAACTGGGGCCTACACTCTGCTGCCAGGGGAATGGAGAAAAATGCATTAGCAATGTCAATAGTGGCATACCACTTCGCTGCCTTGGACTCCAGTTCATACTGGAGCTCCAGCATGTCTGGCACAGTGGCACTCAGTGGTGGGATAACTTCATTCAAGCCATGATAGTCCACTGTCAGTCTCCATTCCCCATCAGACTTGCGCACAGGCCAGATGGGACTGTTGAAGGGTGAGTGGGCCTTGCTGACCACCCCTTGGGTCTCCAGCTCACAGATAATCTTGTGGATGGGGATCATGGCATCTCGATTCATCCCGTGTGGCTGGTGATGCACTGTCGAGGTTGCGATCATGACTTGCTGTTCCTCCACCCTCAGGAGTCCTACTGCAGATGGATTTTCTGACAGTCCAAGCAAGGTTTTCAATAGCCTAATGCCCTCTGTCTCTACAACAGCTATCCCAAAAGCCCACCTGAGTCCTTTTGGGTGTTTGAAATAACCGCTCTGGAGAAAGTCTATGCCCAGAATACATGGGGCCTCTGGACCAGTCACAATGGAGTGTTTCTTCCAGTCTTTCCCGGTCAAGCTCACCTCAGCTTCCAGCAAAGTCAACTCCTGCGATCCCCCTGTCACCCCAGCAATAGAAACAGGTTCTGACCCCACATGTCCCGATGGCATTAGAGTACACTGAGCACCAGTGTCAACCAAAGCTTCATATTTCTGTGGCTCTGATGTGCCAGGCCATCGGATCCACAGAGTCCAAAAGACTCGGTTCTCCCTGGCCTCTACCTGGCTAGAGGCAGGGCCCCTCTAACACTGGTCTTGCGAATACATATGGGAGGTACCTTCCAGTGTGTCAGACTCTTGTCCATGGGAAACTGGCACTGCATTCACTCTCACTGACTTCCCCTTTTCTTTCTCCTTCAACTCTTGTACTCGGGCTGCTAGGACAGGGGTAGGTTTCCTGTCCCACTGTCTCATGTCTTCTCCATGGTCAAGTAGGAAGTACCACAATTCGGTCTGTGGGGCGTATCCACTCTCTTTGGCTGGGGGGCTCCTGGCTCTGACGTTGGGGGCTCTGCTTCGCACCGATGCCACATGAGGACTGCTCTCCCTCCTCTCCGTCCTCATCTCCTTTCTCTCCTCTGAGACTCCTCATCATAGCAGAGACCTGAGTCTTCATCGTGCCATGGACTATGCTCTCATAATTCCTGAGTTTGTTGGCTACAGAACCCACAGTCTCTCGGTTGTCCTCAACATTTATTGTTGCCAGGAAGCTGGAGTATTCGGGTGGCCCCAGGTGTTCCAGGCTTCACAACATTTGTGGTGTGCATCTAACCTTGTCAGGGTCGTTACCGTGTTGTCTGTCCCTTCCAAAGAGTATCTATAATAATGCCAGTTCTCTCATGCGTTGGATCCCGTCCTCAGTAGTCTTCCAGGGCATTCTGTGATGGTGCTCCTGCAGTCTTTCTCTGTGAAAGAACCTCTCCCTTACACTCATTATGAGTCGCTCCCAGAGAGGAAGGGGCCCTGGCTCCCTCACGAACACCTGGTCAATGCCTGCATCCTTGGTCAGGGATCCCAAATACCTAGCTTCACCACTATCTAGTTGGATACCTGGGCCCGTAATGTCCCAAACTCGAGTCAACCAAGTCGAAAAAGTCTTGCGCCCCTGTTTCACAATGTCATTCCGCAGACTGCGGAGACTGTTATGCGACAGGGACTCTGTGATGATCTCAGGCTCTGGCTCCTCCACGGGTTGTGAGAGCCCTGGTACCTCATCATCACTAACTGGGCGTACCGATTTGGTTTTATACTTTCTCCTCTGCACAGGAGCAGTGGCCGCTGGCTGTAGCTGCCCTTGTGGTACAGCTGGAACTTGGAGGATTGAAATGTCTCTTGGTTCCACTGCTGCGTCATTGGACTTGTCCTCCTTGGGGCAAGGGGAGGGGTTCCAAACAGTTGGGGAAAAGCGTTCTTTTAACACCTGGACTATCTCCTCCACTATCTCCATCAAATCTTAGTGATTCATCTCTACTGTGGGCTGTTGGGCAGTGATAGGCTGTTGGGCAGCGCTCCCAGCCCCTGGGACATGCTCCTGGGCAGTATCCCTAGTATTTGGGGTAGATGTCAGGGTGGTTACCCAAGGCAATCTCACCTTATCTCTGAATGCTAAATAGAATAGGCCTATCAACAACACCAGCCATTGTATGATATCGTTAGCATTTAGAGAAGCACTGACCCCTTCAAAAGCTGTTTGGATAGGCCCAAAAAGGTCAGTGAAGAATTGGGAGAAAACTTCCTCCTCTGTTGCTTCTTCCAAATGGGTACCATTATTAAAGAACCTCCAAAGATGTGAAGCTAGTGCGTGACAGTTATGTAGCCATGCACTCGCATTCCAGAGGAACTTTACTGTCTTTGAATTCTGCACCTTATTGACCCATCCCACAAACTGGGTAACAGCCACAGTAGTTTTAGTTATGGGACCCATGTTTAGAAAAGGAGCTGCAAATGGGAGAAATGTAGCCATGATCATTTGCCAACAGAACCGAAATAAACTGCGCCACATGGTGATGTGTAGCGAGATTTCTATATCTAAAGCACAAATTAGGTTACCTAGGAACTGTTATTCCTCTTTTCACCCTTTCTTCTCGATGCCCTCGAGCCCCACATTGGGCACCAAGAACTGTCCTGGTTTGAAAGACAGGTGTCTGTCAAGGAAGGTGGGAAACCTTCCTGGGATAGAGAGGATGACCCCCCTCCCTCCAAATTACTATACCCTTGAAATTACGGGGCTTTCAGGCAAAGATGTGGGAAAAAGAATAACAGTTCTTTACTAGGATTATATGTCTCTATATATCCAACAAGACAGATAAATGGCAACAATAAGAAAACAGATAAACCAGTATTTTCTCACTCCGGTGTTCAGGCAGAGAGGCTGCAGTGACTCCCCCGCGGCTGCAGGGGGCGCTGTGGCGTGAGAGTGGTGACCTCTCCACATGGCAATGGCGGCTTGGGCGAGAGGGAGAGGCAGGGATCGCTCCCGGTGCAGATTCACGGGGCAGCAGTCCTTCTGAGCACCAATCTCAGCAGCAGGAAGCAAGCAGCGCAGGCAGGCAGGGTTGACTGGGGAGTGATGGACCTCGGTATCACCTACCGAGCGGCCAGCAGAAGGCAGGAATAGTAGAGACGAGTAGACTCCGGTGCCGACCCACGTGCAGCAGAACCCGGGCTAGTGACAGAGAACGGCAGAGGTGAACAGCTCCGGGTGCTGTTAGTTACAGCGTAACGCTGTACCCTGTGCTGCGGCGGGACCCCCGCGGAGACATCATGGTGTAGCAGTGCTCTCAGAGCCAAAAAACCGGCACTCGCTGGAAACACGACTGTCCTAGCCGAACGCTGAGCCGAGAAGAGACCGAACCCAGCCTCCACCCCCTCCCGCTAAAGTCTCTAAAAGTCCCCTCACCTCTTGCGATGATAAGCTGCAGCCTCTGGGGAACAATCCCCTGGCCAACACTCCCGGCTCTTCTTTCTTTAACTGGGGAAATTATCATGGCATGTGGGTTGGGCAGGCAATCCTTTTTGTCCTTAAGTATCGCCCATTCTGGGTGATCGCCATGGCATGCAGGTGGGCAGGCAACCTTCTTTTGTCCTTAAGTATCGGCCATTAGTTCCCGGGCAACCCCTTCCTGCCCCCACAGGTCTCCCTGCTAGATGGGGGGAAAAAAAAATATTAAAAATTCATTTGTTGAACCCATAACATAGGCCGTTCTCACCCAAACTCAAATCCCCCTGAGGTACACAAGATGTGTCCCCATCCCTCTGCATTACCCACCAAGTGTAACCAGGTCCTTGAGCAAAAACAATCCCACGGATGGGTCTGCCTTTGCTCAAGGCAGGATTAATCCAAACTGTCTTTTCTAACATGCCTCTCATATGCACCACAGGGACTTTATCTCTGTCTGCTGCATGCAGGGGTTCGGATTGGGCAAGGCCAGCTCAGTTAGTGGAACCTCTGGTGTTAACCAGCCATGTACCCTTTGCTAAATGCAGATCCTACTGCTTGAAGGTGCCACCACCCATTGTGGTTTTTAACAGTCCATTGCACCATTCGACTTTCCCAGCAGCTGCTGCCTGATAGGGAGTATGATACACCCACTCAATACCGTGTTCTCTAGCCCAGGTGTTTATAAGGATATTTTTGAAATGAGACCCTTTGTCCGACTCAATTCTCTCAGGGGTTCCATGTCACCACAGGACTTGTTTTTCAAGGCCCAAGATGGTGTTCTGGGCAGTGGCGTGAGTCACAGGGTATGTCTCCATCCATCCAGTGGTTGCTTCTACCATTGTAAGCACATAGCGCTTGCCTTGGTGGGTTTGTGGCAGTGTGATGTAATCAATCTGTCAGGCCTCCCCATACTTAGACCACTTCCCCCCATACCACAGGGGCATTACCCACTTGGCCTGCTTGATTGCAGTACACGTCTCACAATCATGGATTACCTGGGATATAGTGTCCATGGTTAAATCTACCCCTTGGGCATGAGCCCATTGGTATGTTGCATCTCTTCCCTCATGACCTGAGGCATCATGGGCCCACCGAGCCAGAAATAACTCTCCCTTGTGTTGCCAGACCAGACCTACCTGTGACACTTTGGTTTTGGCAGCCCGATCCACCTGTTTGTTTTTGCAGTGCTCCTCATTAGCTCAACTCTTAGGCACATGTGCATCTACATGATGGACTTTCACAGCCAGCTTCTCTACCCAGGCAGTGATGTCTTCCCACTCTTGAGCAGCCCATATGTGCTTTCCTCTGCGCAGCCAATTGGCCTTTTTCCACCTTTCCAGCCACCCCCACAGAGCATTTGCTACCATCCACGAGTCAGTGTAGAGTGTTGGCCACTTCTCTCGTTCAGCAATGTTGGAAGCCAGCTGGACAGCTTTCAACTCTGCAATCTGATTCGATCCACCTTGTCCCTTGGTAGCTTCCGCGACTCACCACGTAGAGCTCCATACAGCTGCTTCCCATTTCCTACTGGTCCCTAAGATACGTCAGGATCCGTCAATGAAGAGAGCATATAACCTCTCACTTTCTGGTAGCTGGTTATATGGTGGGGCCTCCTCAGCATGTGTAACCTGCCCTTTTTCCTCTTCATATGATAATCCAAAACTGTCACCTTTGGGCCAGTTCATGATGACTTCCAAGATCCCAGGGCGATTTGGATTTCCTATTTGTGCTTACTGTGTGATGAAAGCAATCCACTTACTCCAGGTAGCATCAGTGGCATGATGTGTTGCAGGGACTTTCCCTTTAAACATCCAGCCCAGCACTGGCAGTCGGGTTGCCAGAAGCAGCTGTCCTTCAGTGCCAACCACTTCTGAGGCAGCTCGAACCCCTTAATTGTCGAAACTTTCGTTTCTCCTTTTGACATATTGAGAGTTCTTTGCTTAGAGTTTGGAATGAAACACAGGAGGCGCTGAGATGTTCTAACGGGTTGTTTATTAAGTCCTTATCTATGGCACAGTAGTACAGAGCGTTCTCCAAGTTAGAAAGGTGGAAAATGGCCTCGAACCGTGAGTTCCAAGGTTATTTAAAGCTTAATTCACCCAATTATAGATTGCCAACTAACATGTTTTTACTTATTATCCAGTTACTGTTCATTTAGCATCCGCAGTGCGGGCTTTTTGCACCAATGGTTAAACTACCTAAACTTGTGAAGAAGAAGGAAGAGGAAGTATAAATCCACACCCAAAATTCTCCATTTTGTTACAAACTTATAAACTTAATTTTCTACAATTCTACATATTTCACCCAGTGATATAACAAGCTGCTTTTTAATTACACAGTAGTAATTCTAATGTTATCATTAGATAAGGGGAGTCTTTCCCAAGGCTTCAGATCAAATACTGTGTGCTTTTGAAAATCATCACTTGTTAATACTGAAAGATTATGATTATTTAACCTTAGGGTCCCAACATCTCCCCCCTCTGTTTGAACTATGAACGCTGCTTTCATTGCTTTATTAAACCATTGTCGGATACATTGAAGTAGACAGGGTATAAGTATTACGACAACTATGATGACAATTAGAATATACATGCCGATTCTCAAAAGCTGTCTCCACAACGGAGCAAGGATTAGCCAATCAAATAGATCATCTAACCACGATCCTCTTTCAACTTTGAGTTTGGTGATACCYTTTTCTAATTGTTGAATGCTTTCGTGTATTGACACTGAATGATCAGAGAGGTTCATACAACACATCCCATCAAAGTCCTTACATCCATGTCCGTGTACTAACAAAAGATAATCTATTGCTGCTCTGTTCTGTAAAGTTGCACGTCTCACACTTTGAGTATCTGTTAGAAGATTACTTAATGCGAGAGAAATAGCACGAGAGTTTTTACTCAACCAACAGCCTAATTGATCTAATTGTTTCAAGGCTGCCCCTGCAGCACCTTGAGGTATAAGGAGCGCTGCAGCAAACCTTCTTCCAAAACTCCATGCTTTAAAATTATCATCACAATCAGGTGTATATTGATCGACAAATCTTTTTGCTCTATGTTTATATTCTTGTATCATTTTTACATTGCGCGTTAGTAAAGTAAGTTTCCCAATACTACATGGTCTTCCTGTTGGATTTGAGGGAATAGCARGCCAAACTCTATCTCCGCAAATGAGAAAATTCCCCTGTGGCAATTGTAAAGGGACATGGTTGGGTGTTGTATGTAAGACTGAGGTGAAATTACACCAAGATGTTGCATTTTTGTACAATGCAAGATTTGGAGTAACATCTGTGAGTTTGTTCTTATTTTGTTTTGACTCAGGGAAATCAAATATTATGCAGAAATCCATTTTTACTGAGCYAAGGATTTCCAAATCTTGAGGTCCATAGGGCATCTTAGAAAGAGATTTAGACCAGATATCCCATTCCTTTGTAGGATTCATGAGGAATCGTGGAAGATTTGAAGAGACATTTTTTGATATCGGCTAATTGTCTATTGGTAATCCGACCAAGCAGGTTGAGAAAGGCTTATCTGGACTTGTATAAGTCAAACAAATGGTATCCAGGCCTGAGGCATTGGCCAATGTTACCCAAACATTGGGTTTTGGTTGACTCACGGGTAGGATTGTGTTACTTGAAACAAACAGTGAAGTAGTAAGGCACAAATATAATATCTGATTTAATTTCATGTTTCTTTAAATGTAAGGCACAAGAAATATTTCTTTTGCAGTTAATTTCACAAATTTGGGCCTCTTTGGATTCTTTTTAAAGTCCCCTCTAATTACTGTGGAGACAAGGATTTTCTTCCTTGTAACTCAATATAATTGAATTTTCAGTGGCCTTACACTCTGTATTTAATTCTGAATCGTAACACGATCCACACCACGCACTCGTCAATAAAACTTTACAATAAAAACAATCCCCACACTATTATATTAGCACAAAACCTAAGGTTCACAGCT
This sequence comes from Amblyornis subalaris, assembly GCA_018881555.1. NCBI lineage: Eukaryota > Metazoa > Chordata > Aves > Passeriformes > Ptilonorhynchidae > Amblyornis > Amblyornis subalaris. The sequence goes on along the minus strand of JACAXG010000260.1, from coordinate 367,025 downwards.
TCTATATATGGGATAAAAGATGTTTGCCATCAGCTGTGGTTTTTCTGCAGTTCACGTCTGCGTGCTTGCTTCTCTGCTTTCAGGAGCGTCTACGTATCCCTGTGGTTTGTAGGGCTTCACGTTTTTTGAAGGAATCCATTTTGGACCAGCACCTGTAGAAACACAAGC
>JACAXG010000260.1:317996-359838 GCA_018881555.1 Amblyornis subalaris | reverse complement strand
AACATGAGATTCTGATCTTATGATTAAGAGTTCTTATTGCCACTTTATGGGATAAAGAGTTCTTTCTGTAGTGTAGTGAGATCCATCCCACAGAAGACAGTTCCCTAAGAAGTATCTTCAGCGTGGTTCCAAACCTTCCAGAAACACCACAGCTCGCCCTGGTTTTTGCAGTGGTGTATCCTCTCCCCCACAATACTCTCGGCAGTTTGTGGGTCACAAGAAAAGTCTAATGGGGTTAAACATTTTAAGAGTAAGTCATTCCAGCCTAAAGGCACTAAAGGTACAGTCTCCTGCTTTACTCATAATCTCCAAAGGCTGCAAATTTCATCTGCTCACAACATAAAAATGTTCTTATTTTAGGCTGTTGAATTTCAAACTCCCCCATGTCTTGTATTGTGATTACAGAGAAACTTAGTTTGGCATTATTCCAGATCACACAGCACAGCTCACAGAAAAAAAAAGATGAATGCTTTTAAAGATGGCTTCTCTGGCACTTCCTGCCGTTCCTTGCCTTCTCTCATTGGGCTGCTGGTCTCCATATTTAGTCTTTCACATGACTGCTTTCCTTTCTCTCTAGCTTAGAGAAGAGGTTAATATTTGCAGAAAATGCCTACAAAAGTATTTATAAGAGTTTACATGCTCCCATAAGATAATGTAGCTGTATGAGGCTCGCTTCCTGGGCCCAAGGTTCTTTTCTTCCCCCCCCCCCCATATTGCTTCTCTGCACTGGCAGCCGTCCAAATTTTAATAAGTCTTCTGGCTGCTAATTAAGTACTGCACTTCACTTATCTGCAACAGCAAGGTCACCCCTTCGATCTCACCCATCCACCTCCGAAAGGGGTGCTTTTTTTTTCTCTGCAACTTTCAGTTTCTCTGCGCGGCGTGGCTCAGCTCGGCTTCTCTCAGCTTGGCTGCTTTCCTGCTTGGCCTTGGTCCAGATGGCAATAGACCAGCTCCTCTTGGGTCCAAAATGGCACGGGACTGGTGGGGGGTGAGGCTGGGGCCCCTGCCGGCCCCCCGGGCTGTGGGCCCCTGGCCCGGGGGTCGGGGCAGAGGCCACTGATGCTCAGCAGCAGGGAGCAAGGGAACAAGAGAGGGAGAGCAAGTGCTGCGTCACTTCCTAGGTGGTTTTTTATAACATTCCTTTCACAGAGATGTCACATGAACACTAAGTGGTCTATATAACTGTCCTTCACTTGTTTTAACCAATCACATTTGTCTCACACGGGGTCAAACCATGATACTTAGTAATCACCTCAATCAGAATCTGTTGGTGTCCATCTTGCCACTTCACCCCTAGGAACTGAATTTCCTGGGCAGGTCCTTTGACTCTACCTTGTTTGATGGCAAAACCCGCTTTCAGGAGAATCTGGATTATTTTTTTCTTGTAATGGTTTGATTTTGGCTGACTGCCAGGTTCCTACTAAGCCACTCTATCACTCTCTTTCCCAGTGGGACAGGGGTGAGAATAAGATGAAAAATAACCAGTGAGTTAAGGCAGTTTTATTAAAGTGACAGAAAGAAACAAGCAAAGGTCTGTGTGTGCATAAGCGAAAAGGAAAAAGTCAATCTCTACTTCCCATCAACGAGCGATGTTCAGACACTTCCCGGGAAGCAGGGCCTCAGCACGCATAGTGGTTGCTCCGGAAGGCAAACATTACAGAATAACGGATGCCCCTCCTGTTCCTTCTCTCTCCCTTAGCTTTTATATCTGAGCTGACGTCATATGGTATGGAACATCCCTTTGGTTAATTTGGGTCAGCTGGCCTGGTTGTGTCCCCTCCCAGGATCTTGCCCACTCCCAACCCCTTGATGGGGGAAGGAATGTTAGAGGGATAGTGCTGCTCAGCAGTAGCCAAAACTGCTGTGTTATCAACACCCTTCCAGCTCCCCATGCAAAGCACAGCACTGGGAGGGCTGCTGAACTATTTCTCAGTCAGACCCAATACACTCATCTTTCTCAAAAACCTCCTCTGCCATGTTCCCCCATAGGATGATGTCATCAATGTACTGCGAATGCTCTGTAGCTTCACCCTTTTCCAGTGCAGTCTGGATCAGTCCATGGGAAATGGTGGGACTGTGCTTCCACCCCTGGGGCTGTCGGTTCCAGGTGTACTGCACGCCCCTCCAGGTGAAGGTAAACTGTGGCCTGCACTCTGCTGCTAGAGGAATGGAGAAAAACCTGTTAGCAATATCAATAGTGGCACCACTTTGCTGCCTTGGACACCATACTGAATTCCAGCATGTCAGGCACAGCAGCGCTCAGTGATGGTGTGACTTCATTCAGGCCACAATAGTCCACTGTCAGTCTTCACTCTCCATTAGACTTATGCACAGATCATATGGGGCTATTGAAGGGTGAGTGAGTCTTGCTGACCACTCCCTGGCTCTCCAGTTCACAAATTATCTTATGGATGGGAACCACAGTGTCTCAATTTGTGCAGTATTGCTGACAATGTACTCTAGTGTTGTTCTTCAATCCCCAGCAGTCCTACTGCAGAAGGGTCCTCTGAGAGACCAGGCAAGGTGTTCAACCGTCTTATGCCTTCTGTCTCCACAGCAGCTATCTCAAAAGCCCACCTGAGTCCTTTTGGGTCTTTGACATAACTGCTCCAGAGGAAATCTATACCAAGAATACACAAGGCCTCTGGACCAGTCACAATGTGGTGTTTATTTCTACTCCTTCCCAGTCAAGTTCACCTCATCTTCCAGCAGTCAACTGCTGCGATCCCCCTGTCACCCCAGCAATAGAAACAGATTCTGCCCTCACATGTCCTGATGGTATCAGAGTATATTGTGCACCTGTGTCAACCAAAGCCTTGTATTTTTGTGGTTCTGATGAGCCAAGCCATCAGATCCACACAGTCCAATAAGACCCAACTTTCTCTGGCCTCTACCTGGCTAGAGGAAGGGCCACTCTAGTTCTGGCTATCGTTCCCTCCCTGGGCATACATTCTGGAGGTCCCTTCAAGGGGATCAGACATGTCATCCTCCCTTCTGTTATACCTAGCAGCTTGATCACAGGACACTGGAGCTACATTCATTCTTGTAGAACTCCCTCTGTTAGTAGTTTCCTCATTTAGCTTATGCACCCGTGCTGCTAGAACAGAAGTGGGTTTTCTATCCCATCTTCTCATGTCTTCCCCATGCTCACACAGGAAGAACCACAGGTCAGCTCGTGGGGTGTACCCCCTCTCCCTAGCTGGGGGACATCTGCTTCTGGTAACAGGGGCTCTGGTGTTTACTGATGAGACTTGGAGAAGGCCCTTTTTAAGCTCCTTGCTAAGTTTCTGATGGGTCTCTCAAATCCTGTCTTCCAATTTCTGCATACGCTTGGTCAAGTCTGTTTCCATGGCCAAGACTTGGGCTCGTGTTGGGGCATGGACAGTATCTTCATATGTCTGGAGCCTTGTCATAGCACCCACTGGCTCATTTTCATCATTCCACTGCAGTGACACTAGGAAATGGGAGTACGCTTGGGTCTCGAGTCGTGCGAGCTTGAGCCACATCAAGTGTTGTACATTTTACCAGGTCTGGACTCTTGGTGTGGTTGTCATTTGAGAAAAGGATCTCTATCACAGCCAGTTCTTGCAAGTGTTGGATTCCTTGCTCCATGGTCTTCCAAGGACCTTTCTGCAGCTGGAGATATGGGCAAAGGTATCTCTTCTTCACACTTGCTATTTTGGGGGCCATTTTAGTAAAAGAGAAGAAAACTGATGTTTTGTTGGTCATTCATTCATGACCTTCATTTGATTCAACCAGGGAATATCTGTGGTGTTGTTGCTATTCAGACTAATTCACATATGTCAAAGGTACAGTTCTGGAACTTCACCTTTAACCACATCTAATCTGGAACACATATGAACTTCAAATTTTTAAGTCTACCTTTATTAAAATTTTTAAATCTCTTGGTTTAGAGATTTCACACACAAGGTATGTAGGGCTTATTTATTTGACTCATACTGTTAATTATTACTATGAATCACTTGAACTGTAGTTCTAGAGTGTAATTATATTGTAGTTATGGTTTAAGCATCGTTGGTTTGTACTAGTACACTACACAGAACAAGAACTTTTTTCTGCTTCTTTATTAGGTGCTGTATGTCTATCTGTAGGAAAGATTGTTGAAAAAAAGCTTCCAACACAAGTGATTTGCATGATTGAAAGGGGTTATCACTTACTTGTAGTGCATTCAATATGTCAAGTTCAAATCTGGGAGATGAGTGCTAAAGCAGATGACTATTTCTGTGCTTTACCACACTTTCTCTAGATCATATAAAAATTAAGAAATAAAAAAGTATCTTTGTAGTTTGTCTTCAATGAAAAGGTAGCTGCTTTGTTACTTCTCAGTCTTACAGTGTGTCGGTTTTGTATTAAAGTTCTTTCGCAAAAACAATAAATGTTTCACCTGGGACCTCATATGATGAAAGTGAATGAATGAATGAAATAATTTTCACTCTTACAGATCCCTCAAGAAAAACAACAAAATTCACTCCCCCCTTCATGTCAATATCTAGTCTGGGTTTGTTTGGGGTGGGTGTTTTTTGGGGAGTGGGGATGGTGAGGTGTTTTTCTGTTTGTGTTGTTTTGGTTTGGTTTTTGTGTTTGAACTGACAGTGAATTCCTTCAGGGGGAATTTATAATATTCAATGTTTTTAATTTCTGTAGTATATTATTAGCTTGTACTAAACTTATTTTCTGTTGAAAAAAATTCCAACATAAGTCAAATATTTAGCACAATAACACCTACATACACGCATGTGGAAACACCTATTAAACACATTGTGTTCTTTATACCATTGCTAGCTTGAACTCATACTAATTCTTAAATTATTTTAAGATGCTGTCAGTGAGCTCTGTGCAAATGCCTGTTAAACACTTCATTATACCAGCAATCAAACTTTCCAAATTGGGAGTTTCTCCTAAAGCATTCATTGCATGTTTGTCCCACCACTGTTCTTCCTTTCAACCTTCCCATCCTCCACTAAAGTTCAGTTTAATGTCAAACACTCCAATCTGTGTGGTGCAGTTGATCCACCTGAGAGAAGGGATGCCAGCCAGAGGAACCTTGTCAGGCTTGAGAAGGAGGCTCATGAGAACCTCATGAAGTTCAACAAGGCCAAGTGCAAGGTGCTGCACCTGGGTCAGGGCAATTCCTAATATTAGTACAGACAGGGAGATGAATGGATTGAAAGCAGCCCTGCAGAGAAGGACTTGGGGGTACTGGAGGATGAAAAATTGGACATGATCCAGCAATGTGTGCTTGCAGCCCAGAAAGTTAATTCTATCCTGGGCTGTATCAAAAGCAGCATGGTCAGCAGGGCAAGGGAGGGGATTCTGCCCCTTTACTCTGCCTTCGTGTGACCCCACCTGAAGTAGTGTCCAGCTCTGGGATCCTCAGCACAAGAAAGACATGGACCCATTGTAGCAGGTACAGAGGAGGCCATGAAGATGATCAGAGGGTTGGAGCACCTCTCCTAGGAAGACAGGCTTGTTCATACTGGAGAAGAGAAGGTTCTGGGGAGACCTTATTGCAGCCTTTCAATGCTTAAAGGGAGCTTATAAGAAAGATGGAGGGAGACTTTTTACATGGGCAGATAGTGACAGGACAAGGGGCAAGAGTTTTAAACTGAGAGTAGATTTAGACTGGATGTAAGGAAGACTTTTTTTTTTTTAAATACGATGAGGTTGGTGAGACACTAGAAGAGGTTCCCCAGAGAGGCTGTAGATGCCCCATCCCTGGAAGTGTTCAAGGTCAGGTTGGATGGGGCTTTGAGCAACTTAATCTAGTGGAAGATGTTCCTACAAGGTGGTTGGACTAGATGATCTTTAAAGGCCCCTTCCAACCCAAGCCTATCTATGAGTCTTTTACATCCATCAAACACCCTGAGCGGTGCAGGGGAATGGGGGTTTGTCTCTGCCACTCCTTATTCCTCATGCTTTTTCCCTTCTGCAGTGTGGGGTCCCTCCCACGGGCTGCAGACCTTCAGAAAAATCTACTTTAACACAGGCTCTCCACAGGCTGCAGCTTCCTTCAGTGCACATCCACCTGCTGTACTTAGGGTTCTCAATGGGATGCTATGTGGATACATGCTATGGTGTGAACCTCCATAGGCTGCAGGGCAACAACCTGCTTCACCATGATCTTCACCACTGGGTGAAGCACTATCTGCTATGGTGCCTGAAGCATCTCCTCCCCCTCCTCCTTCACTGACCTTGGTGTCTGCAGGATTGTTTCTCTCATTTCTATTTTTTTCCCCTCACTTCTCTCTCACAGTTGTTGCACAGTGTTTTTTACCCTTTCTTAAATACATTATCACAGAGATGCTACCAACATCACTGCTTGGCTTGGCCTTGGGCAGTGGTGGATCCATTTTGGAGCCGGCTGGAACTGGCTCTGCCTGACATAGGGGCAGCTTCTGGTGTCTTCTCAAGAGGCCACTCCTGCAGACACACCCTCCACACACACCCCCACTGTCAAAACCTCCCCCTATAAACCTGTCGCAGGAGGGGGGGTCCGGCTGGTGATATCCAGCTCCGGTATGCCTGCGACCTTCCTAGAGAGCGTCCCGCAGAGAACAGCTCTTCCAGGGGCACTTGGCAAGCCCTCCTAGGCAACGAGTGATTTCAGCAAGTGTAGCAAATCTTAGCTACAAGTGATTTCAGCTCTTGTGATTCAGATTCAGCTCTTGTGAAATCACCCCGAGCAGACTTGGGGAAAGAGAGACAGGAGCCTTTGTATGGCTGTTCCACAGAGGTAGCTTTATCGTCCAACCACCCTGCAAAGGGGAGGCCAGGGACAAAAAGCTCCCTGGTGTCAGGAGTAGAAGCAGGGGTTTATATGGGGAAAACAGGGGGTGGGGTGGAAACCAATTAGCCAACAGGGCACAGGCTATTACCATGAAGGAACAAGGCCTGTTGGGAACTTGCCATGACCCAGAGGTGAGTTGTTATCCCTGGCTTCTCCAAGGCAGTGCTGGAAGCTCCAGCCTTGAGGGCTCACAGCCCTCCTTAACGCCCTCTTTTTTGTTTACTAAGAATGCCTCCCCAACAGCCTTTTTAAAGCAGCGTAAAAAACATGAGAACATAAGCAATACAATAAGAATTACAATGAAAATCCACAAAACACCCTTAACTAAAGAAAGTGCCCGTCCTTGGAGTCCCCATTGTCCGAGAAAGTTGTTGAAACCGTCTGTGATTTTTTCTTCGGTCTTGATTTGGTGGACTTGATCTTTTAGCCGCTGGATGTTCTTTGAGATGGAGTCACTACATTATGTTAAATCAAAACAGCACATGCCTTCAAAATCTTGACAGCCATGTCCATGGGCTAAGAGCAGGAAGTCGATGGCTGCCCGGTTTTGCAGTCGCGTGTCTGGTGGTTTCTTCATCTTGGAGGAGATTGCTAAGGGCAGCAGATGTTGCATTGGCCTGCTTGCTAAGCCAGCACCCCAGGTGATTTAGCTCACCAAGGGCTTTAGCAGCAGCTACCCAAGGTAGAAGCAGGGAGACTGCTACCCTTTTTCCTTTACTCCAATTAGTAACTTGAGAATCACAGTTTTCGTCATATTCTGTGTTATGATCGTTTTTGGCGTGCCAATTTGTGTGCCGAATTATTCTTTAAACCTTGGAGTATCGTAATATTTGGGGTGAGGGTAGTAAGCTGGCCAAGGCTACAAGGACCCCCTTGAAGGCGTGAGGGGATCTCAGCCCATGCCCTGTCTCCACAAATAAGAAACACTCCCTGGGGCAACACTTTGGGATGGAGTGAGGACGAAGAAAGCTTATGACTGGTGTAATTGCACCAATTTGGAGGATTATAAACTTTGTTAATTGGTGATACATCTTTTTTATGGGTAGACCTAATAAGGTCAAGGTGGTTCAAATGTTGGCCAGATAATTTATAATGAAATCGCACACAGTAATGAGCTTTGGAAGACCCCAATAAGTCAAATTCCTGGGGCTCCTCTGGTGCTTGCAGAAGAATCTTGGTCCACTCGTCCCAAATGTCTACCGGGTTGGGTTTCTTACCTATATATGGATATTCATGTGCTGCTAGAGGAATCCCTACCAGGCATGTCGACAATGGGTTGTCTAGGTTGCCCATGGATAGGCACAAGTTATCTTGTTTTAATGTCCTTGCTAGGGTCACCCAGATATTATGGCTGGGCTGTGGGACAACCCAGCTGAGGGCCTGTGGCGCTGTGAGGAGCGTCCAGGCGCCAGTGAGGGCAGCACCAAGGTAGATGAGTCTCATCTTTAGACAGGGATGTGGCTTCTAATAGGGAATATAAACAAAATTTGTTAGCTTTGTGGTGAAGGAGAAGGGTTGTCTTCACTTTTCCTCCCTCCTCCCTTTCCATTTCCCCTTTCTTTGTTTTTCACAATGAAAATTGCTGGGGAGGGTAGAGGGTTTGGGATATTCTGGTTGGAGGTAAGTGAGGGCTGGGGAGGAGGGGGAGGAGTTGGAACAGGAAGGTAGGTATATAGGTAAGTGGGGTTTTAGGAATAACTGGGGAATAACTTGTTATTTATAACAGCGTTGGCCAGACGTATGTCTGGTCTGTAGTTTGCATTTTGTCTGTGACCTGGTGATGGGACAGTGGATTCTTCTTGGCAGTCGGTGCCGCCTCCGTCTCCAGGCTGAGCTTCTCTGGTTATCTGGACCTGATGTGTCAGACTCGGGGATATTTCGGTTATTATTTGTGGAGGTAGTGTTTGCAGGGCCTAAGTATGGTTTGATGTTTTTTCCTGGGAACCATTTGGGGCCAGATGGTAGTGAAACACAAGCATACTCCCTCCCCCAGGTAATCAACTGGAAAGGCCCAGAAATCTGATGTGTTTCTGGGTCCTTGATCAGCACCGGTGGCTTCTCAGTGAGCTTAGCTCAGGCTGAATTCGAGAAGTGCCAGAGTATGGGGGGGTCAGGCTCTGATGATGTACAATTTAGGAAATTAATAACATAGAGAGCCTTACAGTCTCTTTCAACAGGAGACATAATCTGTTTCTCTCCGTTGCTGATTGAGGACTCTCTTGATAGTCTGATGGGTCCGTTCTGATGGATTGTCCTGTTGGATTAGCAGGTATGCCCTTCATGTGTTTGACTCCCCACTGGTTGAAGAAATCTTTCAATTTGCGGGAGGCATAGGTGGGCACGTTGTCAGTCTTAATTTGTTCAGGGACTCCCAGGGTGGCAAATGCGAGGAGAAAATGCTTGATGGTGTGGGTGGCTGTCTCTCCTGCGTGGGCTGACACAAACACTGCCCCAGAAAACGTGTCGACTGACACGTGCACATATTTGGACTTTCCAAAGGATGGAAAGTGAGTCACGTCAGACTGCCATAATTGGCAGCTGTTCAGGCCCCAGGGGTTAACCCCAGTACCCATAGATGGTATCTGGTAATTTTGGCAGTTTGGACATGTTGCTACAATTGCTCTCGCTTGCTCTCAAGAGCTTGAACATCCTGATGAAGGCAGGTACATTTTGATGATAGAATGCATGCGATAACTTCGCCTGGGCGAAGATGTCAGGGATGTTAGCAGTCTCTGCCAACATTGCCAGTGCGTCTGCCCTCCTGTTCCCTTCTGTGATGGCACCTGGGAGGTCAGTGTGTGACCTTACATGCATGATATGGTAGGGTTGCTTTCTGTGGGAGATTAAATGAATTAATGTAGAAATCAATTGGTGTAAGTTTGGATTGGAGACCTCCTTGAGAAAGTCGTGTTCAGCCCTCGTAGCTATGCCAGCAACATAAATTGAATCTGTGATCAGATTAAAAGGCTCGTCTTTGAATTTCTCAAAGGCTCTGACGACAGCTGCTAGTTCGGCAATCTGTGGTGATCCTTCCACTACTTGGACATCAGACTCCCACTTCTGAGTTCTGGGATCCTTCCAAGTCATCACTGACTTGTGGGATGACCCTGAGCCATCGGTAAAAACGGTTAGAGTTTTGAGAGGTGTCCTGCTTTGGATTGATTTTGGGATCAGATTAAAGGCCAAATCACGATTAAAAAGTCTGTTTTGGCACGTGGATGGAAATTTGGCCTGGGTAGCTATCCAGGGCAAACTGGAGGCTCTCATTGGTCTGGAGCAAATGCTCCAGATCCCCAGTGGTTAATGGCAAGTATATGCATGTAAATTCACACCCCGCAAGAGAGCGGAGGTGAGTTCTGGCCTTTTTTATTAGATGTGCCATCATTTCCTGAGGAGTAGTTATTGTTTTTGTAGGCTGACTGCTTGTAAAGATCCATTCAATTATTAATAAAGGGTCTCTGAGTTGAGGATCCCATTGAAAAATCAACCCATAGAAGCAGGGGGCCTTACCCAGAATGGTAAACTGGAGGGGCAGGCTGGGCTCAACGCGATGCGCTTGGCATGAAGATAGGGCTTCCTGGACTTTGGTGATGGAATCTCGGGCTTCTGGTGTGAGGGTACATGGAGAGTCCAGGTCCTCACCGCCACGGAGAAGACTGAAGAGGGGGGTGAGGTCTTCTGTCGTAACCCCTAGCAGGGGATGTACCCAATTGATGGATCCGCACAACTTGTGTAAGTCTCTTAGGGTCTTTGGGTCGTCTTGGATGGTGAGTTGCTGGGGTGCGATGGTCCTCTCACGGATCTGGAATCTAAGGTAAGTCCATGGGCTGGTGTACTGTACTTTGTCCTCACAAATCTCGAACCCTGCTTCCTCTATGGCTTCGATTGTTCTTTTAACAGTTCTGTCCAAATAAGTTTTTTCTGAAGCACAGATTAGAATATCATCCATATAATGGTGGATGATTGTGTCCAGGAACAGGCTCCGGATGGGGGACAGAACGTGGGCAACATACCACTGGCATATGGTCAGGCTATTTTTCATGCCTTGGGGGAGGACGAGCCAGTGATACCTTTTGAGTGGGGCCTTTCTGTTGAGAGAGGGGACAGAGAAAGCAAACCGGGGGGCATCCTGGGGGTGGAGTGGGATGTTGAAGAAGCAGTCTTTTATATCAATGATGGCAAGCATCCAGTCTCTGGGCAGCATCGATGGAGAGGGCAGACCGGGCTGAATGGGCCCCATGTCCTCAATGACTTGGTTGATTTTGCGGAGGTCGTGGAGGAGCCTCCACCTGTCCTTGCTGGGCTTTTTCAGCACAAAGACAGGGGAGTTCCAAGGGCTGGTGGTCTCGGCGATGTGACCCTTGGCAAGCTGTTCTTCCACGAGGGCTTCCAGGGTGCACAACTTTGCCTTGGAAAGAGGCCACTGCTCGACCCACACTGGATCGTTTTGTTTCCAGGTGAGCCGAGGGATGGAAGGTGGTGTGCACCTCTCAGTGGCCCCAATTAGAAATCCTTATTGGGGATATGTAAGGAAGCCCCCCATTGGGACAAGAGGTCCCTGCCCCATAAGGTGATGGGGGCCCTCACCACATAAGGCCGGATGGTCACTATCTTGCCTTCGGGGCCTTCGACGATGACACTCCGCTTGCTCTGCATAGAGACTGTGGCTCCACCAATCCCCGAAATCATGCCTGCCACCAGTTGCAGTTCCCAGTTCACTGGCCACTCGGAGCGGGCGATGATGGTCATGTCTGCGCCGGTGTCCATCATCCCTGGCCGGTAGATCTGTTCCCCCTTACAGAGCAGGCTGCACTCGATGGTAGGCTTATTTGAGCCCACAACTTGTGCCCACATTATGGTTGGATTGAGTGGAACTTGTTCTGGGCGGTCCTGTGGAAGCAAAAAGGCCTGTGCAATCGGTGTTCCCTGTGAAAGGTAAAAGGGTGTGTCCGTGCAGCAAAGCTGGACAAAGATCTCTTGTCCAGGGTGTACTGTTTGTATTTCTGGTAATACAKAAATTTGTTCTGGTCCATGAAAAGYGTCACCTAGGATGAGAATGTCCCATGGACCRTTTKGYGGTCYRTACTTCCCTGTGGGGATACGGTAAAAACACTCATCTGTGAAGTCAATGGACAGCGTAGTTACCAGCTGGCGYYGGGTTCCCATCTGTATYRCTCCGTGTGACRGGTCTCRTKCATGTGCKCTGGGATTYCCGGAGATGATGRTGCCTCCCGAGGTCCACCTGCCTGCTCCCGATACTTGGCYGTGGACTTCACATGCTGGTTGAGGTGGTACRGCTTTTGATTYGTTGTCAAAGYGCGGGGCCRTCCCGCGCTCCGCTGGGAGTTTCCTRGGYGCTGTTGGTACYGCTGCTGTCTCTGRGGCCTYTGGTAGCTGGTGYGAYGGTCCTGGGTGGGTGACTTTTCTGGSCAGTYYTTTATRAAGTGTCCAAATTCTCTGCAGTTGAAACAGCGGGCTTTATCTTTCGAAGCCACTACTGCAAATGCACCAGATACCCCTTCTGCAATGCCCTTCGCAACTGCTTGGGCAACTGTGTTTTCAGTGGACATGTGGCGTGTGCAACCTTCTACCATCTGCTCTATGGTGGGTTCTGTGTCCAGGGGTAAAGCCCTTAGGATAGTCTTACATTGTTCATTAGCATTTGCCATAGCAAGTTTACTCAAAAGTTCCTTTCGTCCCTCTGGACTTTCTATTTGTTTTTCCAGGGCTACCTTTAACCTGTCCACAAATTTGATAAAGCTCTCGTCCACTCCTTGTTTGATATTAGAGAAATGTTGTGTGGGTATCGAGTCATCGGGGTAAGAAGCAGTGATGTTTTTGCTGCAATGGATATATCCTGCAGTGTAGCTTCAGGTATTGTGTTAATTTGGTCTAAGGGTTTTTGAAGTTCACCTTCTCCGGCTAGTTGCTCCACGGTCAAATTTGGCCGACTCGCATCTTTGGAATAGGAGTCAGATAGTGTTTTTAAGTGTCTTTTCCAATGCCTCTCCCATAGCATGTATTCCGCCGGGGAGAGAAGGCAGGTAACAATGTTTTTAATATCATGCGGGATGAGCAGATAGGCAGAGAATGTGGCTTCTAATAAGTTTCTAAAGAAGTGGGACCCCTGCCCGTGTTCCTTAGCAATCTTGCAAAGGTCTTTGATTTCTCTGTAGGCAATTGGCTCCCATTCTTTTGTGGGTCCCCCCGCCTCTTTTTCCTAAAAACGACTGGAAAGGCTGAAATCCTTTGCGCTAACTCCCAGTCTCCCTCCCGGGTGGCTTCCCTTCGTGTCTGTGCCCAGGCATCCTCGGATTCTTGGTCCGAGTCCGTGGTGTTGCTGTCATCCTCTGAGGAGTGGTGCTTCCTCGGGCAAGCCGTGACAGCCTGGAGCTGAACGGCGGGGGGCAAAGCACGGCAGCTTTTGGATGCCGGCCGGGCCAGGCTGGGAGCGGGAGTGGTGGGGGACTGGGGGTGTTGTGCCGGGGTGGGGGATGATGCGTCCCAGCCGCGGGAAGGCGGCGGGGAGGCTGCCGTCCTATGGCGGGTACAGGTCTCGGGGGAAGCAGGGGTCAGAGCGCCGCCGCTGCTGCTTCTGTGAAGCTGTTTGGAGTCAGAGGCAGCAGCTGCAGGCGGTTGTGGGAGAGATTCTAAAGTAGGAACAAACGGAGTAGAATTTTCAGAAGAAACGGAGAGGGTTGGGGGGGAACGGAGCCCGCGGTCCCTTCCCCCGAGGAGGAGGGGTTGGGGGGTAGTGAGGTCTGAGGTAGGGAAAGCGGTAGAACAGGTTTGTTTGGGTGTGTGCCAGCGTGGGTGGGGGGCTGTATAGAAGGCAGGAGTTTCTCATTAGCAATTGAAAAGGAGGTGGGGTGGGTGGGAGCGTGTATAGCAGGTAGGGGTTTCTCGGTAGAAGTGATCGTAGCAGGGGAGCTGGAATGCTCGAAAAGGGGTGGAGGGGGGATAGGAGAGGGATGGGGGGGCGAGGGGTGTGGGGGCGCACTCGCAGCCAGGGGAACGGCTGCAGGAGACGGCGTGGGGGGGTGATACTGTGGGGGCTCGGGATATCTTAGAACAGGGCAAGGCAGGATAGTAGAGAGGGCTGCCTTGCCTGCGTCCTTTTGCGGGGGGACAGATGGATACATAAGAGGGAATAGGGGTTCAGGTTTGGGGGTGACGAGGGGTTCCAAGACAGCTTGGCCAGAGTTGTCTTGGGAGAGAGAGAGTCGGGAAGCGACAGGGTATCCATGGCGACCCTGTCCTGCTTTTTCTCCCTGAACCGGTGAAGGGGATTTAGGAGGACAGGGAAGGGAAGCGTTTGAATGGGGGTTTCCCTCTGTGTTACAGGTTTTTCCTACGAACTTAACAATAATATGAAATAAAGGAATGAACCGAGAAACAGAAAGATCACCAGAAGCTTGAAAATAATAGATTTTTTTCCCAACGAGATCCCGGAAAGAATTAGAAAGAACTGAATTCCCGTTAGTATCAGAGAAATGCTTGGAGATCCAATGAATGAAGAGCTTAAGGTTTTTCTTAGAAAGATTCCTGTTAGAAAGCTTAAAATTATTATCAAGAAGGATTTTTAGGACTTGGGAATAAAGGTCTCTCTCAGGTTTGGGAGGGCTAGGTTTTCCTAGCCTATGTCCCATCCTGGTGATGGCACTACCTAACCCAGCAGAAAAAAAACAAAACAAGAGACCCGAGAAAGGCAAAGCGCGCAACAAATTTCCCAGTTTTAACTTACAATTGCTTCTTCAGGCAGAGCAGCCCGTAGAGTCAAAGAGAAGTGTGCTGGGTAGGTGGTCTGCCTATAGGTCGATCCTCAAGAGGAGATGTGAGGTGAGGGTGTCGACCTTGTCTCTGTAGATAGCCTCTGCTAGAACGGCGAGGGTTTTCCTCAGAGACGCGGCGATCCGATGGCGGCTTCAGTCCCGCAGCAGATGCGCAGGAGACGCTCTCAGCGTGGGACGTCCAGCGTCGCAGTCCAAGCTGTTCGGAGCGCCAATTTGTCGCAGGAGGGGGGGTCCAGCTGGTGATCTCCAGGTCCGGTATGCCTGCGACCTTCCTAGAGAGCGTCCCGCAGAGAACAGCTCTTCCAGGGGCACTTGGCAAGCCCTCCCAGGCAACGAGTGATTTCAGCAAGTGTAGCAAATCTTAGCTACAAGTGATTTCAGCTCTTGTGAAATCACCCCGAGCAGACTCGGGGAAAGAGAGACAGGAGCCTTTGTATAGCTGTTCCACAGAGGTAGCTTTATTGTCCAACCACCCTGCTAAAGGGGAGGCCAGGAACAAAAAGCTCCCTGGTGTCAGGGGTAGAAGCAGGGGTTTATATGGGGAAAACAGGGGGTGGGGTGGAAACCAATTAGCCAACAGGGCACAGGCTATTACCATGAAGGAACAAGGCCTGTTGGGAACTTGCCATGACCTAGAGGTGAGTTGTTATCCCTGGCTTCTCCAAGGCAGTGCTGGAAGCTCTAGCCTTGAGGGCTCACATTCCTCCACGTAAACCCAATGTACAAATATTTTTCTACACTACATTTAAATGCCTTTAATTTACAAATATCTATGCACTTGTAAGCTGTGCTGTTCATTTTTTCTTCTTTCTAGTAAGAGTTGAAGATATCACTGTGGTGTTTTTTAGGACAGGAATGTAGATGTTACAATCTGGTCTGTGTAAGAAAAAAGACTGGTTATGGTTATTCCATAACAGCTGTTGCAGATTTTTTTAAGTTACTTTTCTTTTTAGAAGAGTAGTTATCCTTAATAAAATCATTTAGAACATGATTCTCATTAGTAATTGTAATGACATAGTGACCTTTTTCCAAAATAAGTACAGTCTTTACTGTGGTTGATGACAACTTGAAAACTTGGTGCTTTAAGAAGCACAATTGCTTTCACTTGAATGGTGTGTTGATAGTTGCAAACCTTTCTAACTATGAGCATGTGCCTTTTATAGTGGAGACAGTTGAAGTTTAGCTGTAATTGATCAGTTGAGACAGTGTTGGTAATTTTAACACAAAGGTATTTTGGTTGAGTGCTGCAAATTACATGGTTTAATGTGTGTATGTATGTGTTGATATATAGTTTTACTTGTAAAAAGCACTCTGAATTGCTCATACTGACATTGTTTTACTTGAGTTGTTTTTTTCTTTAGTTTACAATGGTATCAACATCCTACTGAAGAAGATCTAAGACTTTTTGCAGGGAAACAAAGAAGCAAGAACAAAAAAGATAGGTAAAAACTTGTTTTAAGTGTTTTTTTTGTTTTGTTTTTTAATTCATATAAATAAGTACTTTACTGGCAAGCCTCTGATTTTGTGTGAGTCTAAAACTTCTTGCGTATAATTGGCCTGCTTGCTTTGATTACCACAGCTCTGTACTGAACTGTGTTCTTTTGGTTTAATAGAGTGATTAACATGCCCAAATTGTACAGAACTGGGTAATTCTCAGTCTTCAAAAGTCATCTGTGACATTGCTAGTTTGATGGCAAAAAAATTCTTAATGGATCTATTAATTTAAAGACTGAGAATAGGAAATCTTATATACAACTGAAGCTCTTCATCTTGAAGCCAGATGAGAAAGATTTGAGTATATTAGCTGAATGCAGAATTACTGTGAGCTGCCACTCTTATGCAGCTGTGAAAAAGGTAAATGTGCTCCTAGGATATACTGGGCAAGGTATTTTGTTGTGGGCAAAAGGGAAGCTTCAGGCAAAATTTATTAGAGAAGCCCTCCTGTTGAGTCACGAGGTTCAGAAAGGACCCCCTCGCTTTCTAAACTACTCCTCAGAGAGGAGCCTGCGTGCAGCTGGATCCAATCCTAGACTGCAGACTTAGTCAACAGTTTATGTCTAAAGGATTGTATAGGTGTAATTGAGCCTTTACATGACTTTGTCCCACAGGATTAAGGATGGTAAACCAAATATATTTATATAAGTATAATAAATAATTTATTTAAATTGATGATGATAATGATCAGACTAAAAGATCTTAATCAGAACTATTTACTACACAGTATAGGTAGCTATAACTACTAGTATAGTGCACTATTTATTGAAGCAATATTGAAACAATGATATTAAAGCTAGCAAAATAATTGTGAAGTAGAGATTGATGTTACCCATACCAACGACCATGGGCAAATCTCTTCTGCTCAGCCTTGAGGAGTAACTTTGAGGGGCGTCCCCACTCAAGGAAAGAATCTCCACACGTACTCCGAGAAGGGGTATGTTAGAAGACCCTACTGTTAAAAAGTGGGACTGGGCTTTTATAGTTCAGGAAACACTGTTCTTCCTCAGAATATTTAACTTTGGGATTGATGAGTTGGGCTGGTCTCAGCATTCTTCGGCACCAAAAGCAGCCTCACCCCCTCCTTCTCCATCCAGCACTTTTGCAAATAGGGTATTGTTTGAGCTGTTTTACCCTCACATAGGCAGAGCATCCTGCTACATATTTCCAGTAAAGACAGGGAAATGTTAATCCTGTTGCACAAGGCCACTGATGTAGAACTTCATCTTGATTACTGTGTACAGTTCTGATCGCTCGTGTTCAAGAAAAATAAATTGACTCAAATGTGTGAAGAGAAGGACTGCTAGGATGATCCAGGAAACAGAAAGCCTGTCTTAAAAGAGGAGGCTAAAAGCTTGCCTTGTTTAACCTAGCAAAAAGAGTCCAAGAAGGATAGGATAGCTGTCTATCAACTTAAGCTGAAAACAGATTTCTGATCTTCAGTCATGAAGCTCTGGAACAGCCTCACCAGAAGTGTAATTGGGGCAAGAACCAAGACTGAACTTGAGGTGGTGGAGCTGGCTATGTTTATGCAAGATTGCTGAATTGACTATGTTTAAAACAAATACCCAGTGACTTGCTTTTTGGTGAAATAGGTGGTTTCCTTTGGTCTTTTCTTTTTTGTTATTATTCCAATATAAACTGCTCTCTTAAAATCGTAACTTTTGTGTTAATTCATAAACTGCACATATAACCTGTTCATCATAAAATCAAAGCTTTTTTTTTTTCAATTTCTTACTTAAGCTACATGGGTAGCAACCTTATTTGCAAAATGTTGGGCTAAAAAATTAAGCCTTTTCTTTAATATATAATTCTTCAATATTACATGTTTGTCACAATATTCTTTAATATTCATAAAATCATTTTATCCAAGTTTTCTGTAACAAATTGAAGCAAAATTGTTAATACTATTGCAATTTACAACTGTGCATTTAGCCAGTGATAATTATTCATATTTAAAATAACTTCAGTTACAGAACTATAAGTTACATGTTGCACCAATACGAGCCTTAAACAGGAAAACACAATTGCATTACCAAATAACATTTGCAGTTTACACTGAATGCCTTTCCTCAACCTTGGCAATCTTCTGCCATCCAAAGCATGCATATTCTCACTTTTACCAGGGCAATCATATGCTCTCTGCTGTGTGAAAGTATGGCATGATAATGTGTACTTACATATGTGTAGGTTTAAGTCCTCTTAAATCTTGCTTCAGGGGTGTCTGTCCGACACCCCTGGTGTCACATCGGACTTTCTCAATCAGAGAAGTGGGACAGAAGCAACTTTAACAATTTATTGCCAAAATAACAAACAGACTTCAGTCTCAGTCCGGCATGAGATTTTAACAACACATTGTAAAATGGCGAGTGTCACGAGAGTTAGCATTACGTGACAATTTATAGTTTTTTAGACCAATAAGCCACTAAAACGACTATTGTTTTGATTTGTTAACCTATCCTTGTAAAAACCTGACCTCTGCAATGCGGCTGTTTTTCGACCAATTACTCATCATGTCACGTACTCATGAACTCTTCTATTGTAACATCTAAATAGCTTAACTTAAACTACAACTTAAACTATAAGGTTACATTATTATACTTAAAAATCCTTCACCATAAACACCCAAAAGCGTGCTTCTTGCTTATCACTACAAAAACACAGAATTGCAACCCCCTGCTTAAAGCCATAAATCACTGTTAATTAAGCTAACCCTAGCTGCTTCCAAGGTTGTAGGTCAAAGGCACTATCAGCTTTTACTTCTCCGTTTCCTTCGCATATGAGCTTAAATTTTGTAATCTTGGAAAAATTTACTGTGAAGCTTGGTAGAAAACAGTATCACAGTTCACCTATTTGCATTGTCCTTTTTCACTTGTTAAAATTTTTCATGTAATGTTTCAAATGTGGTGCTACGTTTTCATGTCTACACAGTCAAATTCTGTTAGTGCCATTTCATTATTATGATTGGGGTATTTGTCATAGTACATAAATATCTAACCAAGAAAATACAGTTTTAAAATGTATATAGTTGTTTGTAATAAGGTAAATTTTATTGACAGATGGATATAAAACTTCAAAGGGAATGAGGATGGTAATGTGGAGACTTAAATGCTGCTTTCTTTACTTTGCTATTATAACAATAACATGTATAATAACCTTAAGTTCCACTCAGTGGATATACCTCTCCTTTCTCTGAAGAAGCTGCTTGTCAAGGCAGGCCCAAGACAAGAGACAGAGACATAAGATTCAAAGGGTCTTGAAGGCAGTAGCTTGGAGAAGCCAAGCCCTGCCTGCTAATTGGTTTTATTAGCTCTCCTGATACCACAACAATGGCAGCTGAAGACTCAATATTTACAGAAGATCATCTCATTTGAATGGACACCTTTGTAACCCTGACACTATCTCCTGCCTTCACCCAGGGTGCGCCCCCACATCCTCCAGTGGACCAAACTGAGCAAGATAACAGGTGCCCAGGAACCTCTGGGCCATGACCCACCCAATCAATCAAATACTGCAGGGTACCCCAGAATATCCTGGAATCCAAAATAGCCCAGACACGATATTCTCTCAGGCCCTGGACCATAACTGGAGATGGAGGTGGAGGTTGATGAGGTCTGATGACCACTGTACCTCACTGTCAGTGTCATGTGTCATGGTTTGATACTGGCCAGATGTCAGGCACCCACAAAAAGCTGCTCACTCACCCTCCCCTGCTCCACAGCTGGACAGAGGACAGAAAATTTAAAAAAGGGTTCATGAGTTAAGATAAGGACCGGGAGAAAACACTCATCAATTATCATCAAGGCCAAAACAGACTCAAAGATATTAAGTGAATTTATTACTACCAAGATCAGAGCAGGACAATGAGAAATAAAATAAGCCCTTTAAAACACCCTTTTCCTTCCAACCCCTCCTTCCTTCCCACTGACGGCACAAGGAGATGGGGTGGAGGTTTTGGTCAGTTTGTCACCCAAGATTTTCTTCCACTGCTCAGGGAGAAGAGTCATTTCCCTGCTGCACTGTGGGGTCCTTCCCACGGGAGACAGTTCTCTGCAAACTTCCCCGGCATGGGTCCAATCTGATGAGCAGCAGCCCTCCCAAAACTGCTGCGGCATGGGTCACTCTTCCACGCGGTGCAGCCCTCCAAGGACAGGCTTCTCCAGCCTGGAAGCAAGGCCTCTCTCTCCATGGGACTCCCACCGGATCACAGCAACCTCTAGGCATCCACCTGCTCCGGCATGAGCACCTCCCCCACAGGCTGCAGGTGGATTTCTGCATGCCCTGTGGACCTCCATGGGCTGCAGGGGGACAACCTGCTTCACCATGGTCCTCACCACAGGCTGCAGGGGAATCTCAGCTCCAGCACCTGGAGCACCTCCTCCCCCTCCTTCTTCAGTGACCTTGGTGTCTCCATTGTTGTTCCTCTCACATGTTCTCACTCCTACTCTTTGGCTGGAAAATTATAACTGCGCACCCAACTTTGTTTTGACTTCTTCCTAAATATGTTATCACAGAGGCGTTACCACCATCTCTAATTGGCCCAGCCTTGGCCAGCGGCACATCCATCCTCAGAGCCATCAGGGATTGGCTCTGCCGGACATGGTGGAAGCTTCTAGCAGCTTCTCACAGAAGCCACTTCTGTGGCCCCCCCACTACCAAAAACCAGGCCCTGCAAAACCAACACAGTCATGACAGCACTGAAGGACCTTACATGCGCAGTGGGTCAGCAGGGATATACAGTCCCTCATCACAATACAGACAACCATCCTTCTCCTGCAAATTCTGTGAAGTATCCCCTGCCCAAAACTGCATGGCCAAAGGATCACCAGCCATCACCCACTGCACAGAACCGAGGTATTGGCTGTCACAGCTGCAAAAAATTTTTGCGGAGAGAAAAGTGACAGGAGAGCAGATCTGCCTCAGCATCTCTCACTGAGGCTTCTTGACATGACAGGGCATCTGCCCTGCCATTCTGTTTACCCAGCCTGTAAGTGGCAGTAAATGGAAACTGAGAGTGAAAAGTTGCCCAACAATTCAGCTGGGAGAGAAGCACTTCAGATTCCTAAAATATTCCAAATTTCAATGGTCAGTGAGAACCAAAGGCAGTGCAGCAGGTCCCTCAAGAAGGTGCCTCCACTCAGCACATGCCTCCTCCATGGCCAACAGCTCTTCATCCCAGGCATTGTAATTCCTGTCTGCGGCAGTCAACTGGCAGGAGAAATAGGCATAAGGATGAAGCTGTCCATTCGGTGAATAACACCGAGAAAGTACTGCCCTGACAACGTGGACAGAAGCATCTGCCTCCATTGTTGTATTAAACAGGATGGATTTTGGGGGTCCTGCAGTCTTCCCGAAAGCATGGTGCGTGTCCAGCGGTGCCTTGACACATTCAGCGGTGCCCACACACACACACAAATGCGTACTTAGTTGAGGCAAAGAGTCAGAGGGGTTCTCCTTATGTGTTCCACAAAATAGGTTTATTCCATGAATTGTCAGGGAAGAAGAGAACTCAGAACAATGGAGGGTTCAGGGTTTTATCCCAGGGGCAGTGGGGGCGGAGAGACAACAGGGACCAATAGGTTGAGGGTCAGGGGGCGGAGAGAGGGCAGGGTAATACAACTTTAACCAATAGGGGTAAACGAGGGGAGGAACAGGGTACAGGGATAAATGGGATGCCTAAGTAAGGGAGAACACTCTAGAACTGAACCTTATAAGGGAACAAGGAGTAACAGGCTGCTCGGTCACTCCTGTGGCTGGCTCCAACACTGCAGCATTCTCTGCTGCAGGCTCAGCCACCTCTACACTCCATCACAAAGGGATGACTGGTATCCAGGTGGGCCAAAACTGGGACGATCATAAACGCCTGCTTCAAGTCATCAAAGGCCCCCTGAACCTTGTGTGTCCACTGAAAAGGGACACCCTTATGGGTCAATGCTCTGAGCGGAGCAACCTTTTGAGCGAAATTCCAAGTAAAATGCCGATTAAAAATTAGCAAAGCCTAAAAAACACTCTACACCACACATCACCAAGGGAGACTGCCAACAAAGAAGGGTATCAGTCTTTTTCATGACCATGCTCATGCCCTCAGGGGCAATTGACTAACCCAGGAAGTCTATATGCTGTTGGAGGAAGGCATAGTTCAGCTTTGCATAAAGGCAGTGAAGCCAAAGCTGGGAGAGATCCTCTTGAACATGAACAACATGTTCCTCCCACACCCTCGAGTAAACTGTCATGTGCATGTGCAATGACATAATTGTCCAACAAGTCACAGAAAACATTGGTGACAAAGCCCTGAAAGGTATCAGGGGCATTAGAGAGGCCAAAAGGTATCACACAATACTCAGAATGGCCATATGTGCAAACAAAGGCCCTTTTCCACTCGTTATGCTGATGAACACAAAAAATATTATAAGCCACTTTAGTAAACCAGCATGCCCCCTTGTAAATGCTCCAACAACTCCGGAATGAGGGATGGGGGGATTGGGTTCTTGATGGCAATATCATTCAATCCCTGATGCTCCACACCTGATCTCAAGCTGTTTCTTTACAAAATTTATAGTGGCACCAAGGGAGGGAAGTGGAGTATTGAATAAAACTTAAGGCTAAACTGTCCTCAGTATAAGTCTTCAAGGCCACTATCTCTGGCTGTGACAGAGGACAGATATGGCCCGAAGGGAGAGGAGCATCTGGGAACATCTCGATGGAACAATCGTACACCCGATAGGGAGATGGGGTGGGTGGGGGTGGGTGGTGTGTTGAGGTCTCTGCTCGCTTTTGCTCAAAAACGCCCCAAAAGCCCCTACATTCTAGCAGCATCGCTCCCAGCAGGCCAGCAGGTGGCTCGGGGGAGTTGGCGCTGCCGACACGGGACATCCGGCGGGCACTAGGGCCTGGTCGGAGCCCTGGCCAGCAACCGCCGCTCCTGGCACCGGGAGAAAGCGCTGTATCCCGCCGGCTGCGGCAGGAGGGGGGAGACAGCAGCACTCCCCGCACTTCACCTACAGGAAGGTAAATTCGTCTCTGTGCCCAACCGACCACCGGATCGTGCCGGACAAACCAAGGCGTGCCCAGGATGATTGGATAAAAGGACATAGAGGGGACAGAAAAAGAAACAAACTCAGTGGGACAGCCGCCGGCAGGTTTCCCGTCAGTAGCAAACTTAGGTCAAGGGACATATCAGTGCTCCATTGGCGTACGAGCCTTTTTTTACAGACTCTGCAGAAATCGTATTCCTATAAGAGCCTGAGTCCACCAGGGCCTCGGCAGCGACTGCTCTGCAGTCTGGGAGCGGAAGCGAGATCGACACCGAC
Organism: Amblyornis subalaris; assembly: GCA_018881555.1. NCBI lineage: Eukaryota > Metazoa > Chordata > Aves > Passeriformes > Ptilonorhynchidae > Amblyornis > Amblyornis subalaris. The sequence continues at coordinate 336,430 of JACAXG010000260.1, read as the reverse complement.
ACCGTGAGAAGCGGGGCACTTGGGCTCGCTCCATCTACAGCGGCGGCAACCTCCCCGCGCTGGCTGGGGCTGTTTCTCGACCCCACAACACCGGGCGTTAAAAGGGTCAATTCAGAAAACGGTGGAAAATCCCAACTGTTCCCAAAAGTAGCCAAATCAACCTCTGCAGAGACCTCAGCAGGGGAAGAGGGGGACTAAGCAAGCCCTGCCACCATTTGCAATGGGTTCCACCTCGCCACGAGCAGCAAGGCGGAGGCGGGCAAGGCGGACTCGGGGAGGAAGCACCGCGGTCTGAGCTCCCGTCCCGGCCACACGGGCCCCATCCCCATCACTGCCAGCATGGAGCCTGCCCCTTTCCCCGCCCCCCTCCATCCCCCTCACCAAGCAGGGAGGGCGCCGGGAGGGAGCAGGGGCCCGAAACCGGATCAGAACCAGGCAAGCACAAAAGCTGCTCCACTTCAGAAGCTTGTTTAGTGGCAACCTGCAAAATCTTCTGGCACCAGCCTTCGGGCTACCTCTGTACGAACATCACCGGCCAGGCCATGAATATAGAGGAGTAACAAAAGGTCATTCCCCTTAATTCGACTCCCACGACATGCGCAGGAGATCCGCGGTGTACTCTGCCACACTGCCCCCTCTGGTGCAGACTGAGCAGGGGGTTAAAAAACCCGAACGGGACAAAAGAAAGCTGACCTTCATGCGATCACCGGGAAAAGCATTATCCCAACTGAAAAACATAATCTAACTTCCTATTCTATATTATAACATATACTTTTGTTTGTGCCGTATTTCAAAGACTATTTAGTAGAACTAGAAAAAGCTAACAATGATGACTAGAAGTAAGGCTTCCACTTAAGGAGGAGTAGGCTAAGATTTACTAGTCCAGAAACTGATTGAGGGATAGTTTTGCTAGAGGTATGTATCCACTTTCTAAGAAGGGGGATAGGGAGTAATAAACTTACTGTCATGTTATATACAAGGAGATGCTGAATTAAATTAAGAGTAGGTTTAAGCACTTTTTAATTTGGGACACAAATTGTGGAACATGCTGCTACAAGATACTTTGAAGGCCAACAGATTTCAGACTGGTTCAGAAAGGTATTCAACAAATTCATGCCACTTATTAAAAATTATGGTTTCAGAGGTTGCAATCCCTGGCTCAGGTTATTCTCAAGTTGCTTAATGTTGGAAGCCAGGCAGGATTTAGCAGTGTGAGGATCATCCTTTGCTTACCTTATTCTTTCCCTTTGTATAAGCAAATAGCCACCTAGCCAGGTAGGAGTAAATGGATCTTTGTGTGATTCTTTATGAAGCTTCTGTATATTGCTGTCATGCTGTGCAGGAGTGGTTAAAATTTGGAACAGAGCTTTGAACCTTTCCTCTGCATCACAGTTTACTTTGTTGCTTTGTCCAAAGAGAGCATTACTTTTAAAATTGTAATTTAAATTGTAACTAACTAATTAATATGGTAATACATTTTTGGGCTTATTTTCATAAGCAGGATATGAATTGAAATAAGTGTGGTATTTTTACTTTTAGATTAGAAAACTATCTTAAATTTGTCTTTGCCTGATGGCTAGTAGGATAGATCTTTCAAGGATCTAGGTTAGTCCAGCTCAGGTGACATACTTGCTAAGCACCCTATTGTGACAAGAGGACCCAATGCTATTTTGAAAATTTTATATTTATTTTTTCCTAACAACTTTGATTATCTTCTGAGATCAATTATTGCTTTTATTTCCAGTGAATGGTCAATAAATTAACACTCTCAAGTATGTCTTACTCATTTACTTACTTTCAATCCAAAGACTTTAACACTGCTGTCTTTCAGTCTACTGGCCTAGACCTCAACTGAAAATTCTCAAATTAGCTTTGATTTTCTCCAGTGTATTTCTGTGGCAGGGTGGATATGTTCTGCACTGTACCTGTAGTCATATCAATAAACTGTTAAGGCTGGGGGAACCAATTGGAACACTTGTCACAAAAATCAATAATTGGCCCATGCCCACAGAGGAGAGAGGCTAGGATGCAAAGTATAGAATTATAAGAGTAAATATTTATTCATGCACATGAGGTGTCCTGGCCAAATTGGGGCACCCTGAATGTGGTTTTACACGGGGTTCTTAGACCCTTCAAGCATTCAGATACAACACGATTTGACTAATCACTAACAACCCCACTACCAATTACTAATCATAGGAAAACTTTGCAAAGCAACTATATTTCTGCAGCATTGTTGCTGCTTGTCTATTGATCCAGACATCCATGGAGTCAGTCTTGCTATACTTACTTATCTATGATGCCAGACAACTCTGGGAGGATTTCAAAGACATGTCAGAGGGGCTAGGATGCACTGGTGTTATCTCAGTTGTCCAGAGGTATCCTTTATCCTTCATGAGATAGCTCTGAGCTTCCAAGAAGCAAAGTCCTTACTTCCAGGGCTGGGCTGTCCTTTAGTTTGTTTTACTTAAACATGAACAATACCGAAGTCTCCAGTAAAATTTCACTATCTTATTACATCACAGTGTATAATGTGATCTAATACATATATTAACAAAGTTAATGTACTTTCATACTAGAAAGACTGATTGACATAATAGTTAGGAAAGGGAATTTTCATAACACATCCTATAGCTTCCTTCCTGTCTGAACAGTGAAGCTTGCTTTCAGAGGAAACTGGTATGTTGGAGTAGATGGTGCCCACCAGATTCTGTCCTAATACATACTCAGGACATAACATGTAGATGACATTTAGACATATATGTGTAATCACTAGTATTTCAGAGGCTTGCAAGGTAAAGATAATAATTATTGACATACCTGGTTGTTTCTCAAGATATGTGCTTATTTGAACTTGAATTAATGCTTTTACCTAGGTAGATAAAAATGTCTGTACATGGGGGAAAAATGGTCTGCATACTACTTAAATTTGAAATATTATATAATGAACAAGTTAGTTTTGTTGTATCTCTGTGTGTTTTATTTATTGTTTGGGGGTTTTTTTACAGAAAATATAATGGTCATATTGAAAACAAGCCCCTAACCATTCCAAAAGACATTGATCTTCATCTGGAAACAAAGTCTGTGACTGAAAGGGACACTATAGGTAAGAATAAGTGGATACAAAGAACAGCATATTATATCAAATATATCCTGATGTTGTTTTCTATTGAGTGTTTATTTGCAATAAATACTGGAATATTTTTTCAATAGATAATGAAAGAATAACAGTACAACTGATTATAAAGAATGTAAGAAATAAAAATTTAGGCCTAAATCTCTTGTTATTCCATGGGTGACATCTTAATAGCAGTATTAGAAAAATTATAAGTAGGTGAAATCCAGCATAAAGCACATCTACTGCTGCATTAGGCATCCCTAGCAATATGAGACAACACCAAAAGGATCACATCACTCAGTGTCTTTGAAACAGACATAAAAATAGCTTTGTACAAGAAAATGATAACTGACAGATGTTGAAACACTTTCTGCTCTTCTAAAATAGGAAATGCACTGTCGCACTGAAACCTAGTTCTTTCACCCACACCTGAAATTTTGAAGTAAAATATTTAGAAACCAAAAGTAACACTGCAGAAATGCACAGCATTTGTTTGAAAGTTGAGGCTTTTTTAGAAATGGTAATTTTTGACTCCTTAAACACAACCAATTTTTCTGTTTGTGGTGGGCTGACCTTGGTTGGATGCCAGGTACCTACCAAAGCCACTCTATTGCTCCCCTCCTCAGCTGGACAGGGGAGAGAAAGTATAACAAAAGGCTCATGGGTCGAGATAAGAATAGGGAAAGATCACTCACCTATTACCATCATGGGCAAAACAGACTCGACTTGGAGAAATTAATTTGATTTATTACCAATCAAATCAGAGTAGGATAATGAGAAATAAAACCAAATCTTAAAAACACTTTCCCCCTATGCCTCCCTTCCTCCCAGGCTTAACTTTATTCCCGATTCTCTCCCTCCTCCCTCCCAGCAGCACAGGGGGATGGGGAATGGGGGTTGCGGTCAGTTTGTGACACATCGTTTCTGCCGCTGCTTCCTCCTCAGGGGGAGGACTCCTCACAGTCTTCTCCTGCTCCAGCATGGGGTCCCTTCCACAGGAGAAAGTCCTCCATGAACTTCTCCAGCATGGGTCCCTTCCATGGGGTGCAGTCATTCAGGAACAGACTGCTCCAGTGTAGGTACCCTGCAGGGTCACAAGGTGCAATGCTCCAGTGTGGATTCCTCTCTCCATGGGTCCACAGGTCCTGCCACAAACCTGCTTCAGCATGGGCTACCCATGGGGTCACAGCCTCCTTTCAGGCATCCACCTGCTCTGGCATGGGTCTCCTCCATGGGCTGCAGGTGGATCTCTGCTCCCCCATTGACCTCCATGGGCTGCAGGGGCACAGCTGCCTCACCATGGTCTTCACCATGGACTACAGGGGAATGCCAGCTCCGGCACCTGGAGCACCTCCTGCCCCTCCTTCTATACTGACCTTGATGTCTGCAGAGTTGTTCCTCTCACATCTTCTCACTCTTCTCTGGCTGCAATGGCTTTTTTTCCCTTCTTAAATGTGTTATCACAGAGATGTTACTGCCATCGCTGATTGGCTTGGCCTTGGTCAGTGGTGGGTCCATCTTGGAGCTGGCTGACATTGGCTCTATTTGTGTGGCGGTGCATCCCCCCTGTAGCCCCCCTGCTACCAAAACCTGGCCACACAAACCCAATAGAACATGTAATACGTATCCTCCTCCTAGCCACGTTTTTATATTCATGCATTGTGTTCATAAATATAGAAAGAGGGACAGAAATCAAGCAAGCAAACAGTGCTGAGCAGGAGATGTCGTGGTTTAAATTATCCATGACAGTGATGAAAAGACTTGTAATGGAAATGCACAGCTTTTTAAAACTGGCATGTAAGCAAAGCATTCACAATTCTTAATTAGTGTTATTTGCTTCAAGTAATATTTATGCGTCTGCCCAAGAATAAAACTAGCTTCAGTTTATAGATACTGATACAGCGTAGGGTTTATTTATCTTAAAAAGGTTATATATACAAATATATGTTAACTCTAACCAAATAGTTATTTCAAAATAAATATTAGATTTTTGTTGAAATACCTGAGTTCAACCAATTTCACGTTTTTGACATCAGATACCTTGTAGTCAAAAAACAGATGCTCAGTAATATTCTGTGACTTTTTAACCTCATTGATGTAGGATGGTGTTTGAGAGGGTGTGGTGGGCTGACCTTGGCTAGCCCCAGGTGCCCCTTAAGCCACTCTGTCATTCCCCTCCTCAGCTTGTCACCAAAAACCAGGAAATAAACTCTCCAATCAGTTTGTTAGGTTAGAATGTCAACATTACTTTATTCAGCGCTGAGGTACATGGGGATTGCTCCATCTATCATGTACATCAGTTATCAAAACTTTTGACTATTTATGTATTTTAGCAAACAAAGGAATTAGTATTCATTGGTTACAAGTTACATAGTTCTCTTATTAATTAGTATTGTCTCTTCTATTGGTTAATGATTTCTCACTTCTCATGCTAATTAGTCCACATTTTCAGTCTTTTTATTATCTTTTTCCCAGATAGGGAGAGTTTCAGTACAATTGCTGAATTGTCTTTTTTAGTTTCTTCTTTATCTCTGGTTTCTGCAAAATGTCCTTCTAGTCTATAAAGTCTGCATTCCTGGTGTCCAGTTCTCAGCAATATCTCTCTCTCCCAGGCTTTGTTAACTTCCTCCTCCAGGTCTGAGAGCACTGAAGCATGTCAAGTCCTAAACTTTAATTTGTTTTTCTAACACATGGACATTACCCAGAGCTTGCCCGTCAGTCACTATCTGTTTCACGGATTAAATCTCCCCTCTTGTTGATTAGGTCCCAACATTTTCCCCCGCTGCTGCATAGACTCCTTTTTAAAGAAATATAACTTGTTCGGTAACAAGCTGAACAGGAGAGAGAAAAAAACTAATGAAAGGCTTATGGGTCAAGATAAGGACAGGGAGAGATCACTCAGCAATTACCGTCATGGGCAAAACAGGCTCAACTTGGGGAAATTAATTGGATTTATTACCAATCAAATCAGAGTAGGATAATGAGAAATAAACCCAAATTTTAAAACACCTTCCCCCCACTCCTCCCTTCTTCCTGGGGTCAATTTTGTCTGTCTTGGAGCCGGCTGGCACTGGTTCTGTCAAACATGGGGGAAGCGTCTAGCAGCTTCTCAGGGAAGCCACCCCTGTAGCTTCCCCCATACCAAATCCTTGTCACTCAAACCCAATGCAGAGGAGCAGACTGCACTTCATTGTCAAGAATTGTTCTTTGCAATTCCTGGCATCTATGGGAGAAATAAAAGCTCTCTCTTTTTAAATCACCCAACCTGCATGGAACACAGCATGTTCCCCAGAATGTTTAGGATGGTGTTTAAACAATGAGTTACTATTATACAAGAGATGTTATCAAAATCTTGAAGAACAAACCATCAATATTTTGTTTGGTTTTTTTGAAGAAAAAGAGGAAGCAATTATATGTAGTACATTACATGACTGTCAATGAGCTTTTAGTCTTAAACAGAGAATCAAACTCCTTATCTAGAATTGTAGCTAGACTTCAGTGGATAACCATTTTTTTATCTTGATTTTGAGATCTAGATTAGCCATGATTAAGTTAGCAGGTTAATGCATAAAAGCTGAGATGATAAAATACTAAAACCCTGTAACCTTATAAATTGCTGAGTGGTAATCCAGTATCAAGTAACAGAGGTGAAGAGTGAAGTTCAGGTTAAAACGAGAGGTTGCTGAGTGACAAAACAAGCGTCTCTTAACCTGAATAATCTGGATCTAAACTGGATCTAGACCTCAATTATTTGAAAATAATCTTTAATTGTCATCCCTTTTTGTATATGTTGGTAATTGCCTTAAAAATATCATTGTAATTTTAAAGATTTGCAAACTTGTATTTTCCAGCATTGCATTATTTTCCTGAATATCAGTGGCTGGTGGATTTCACTGTTGCAGCTACAGTTGTGTATGTGGTGACTGAAGCCTATTGCAGTATCATGAAGCCCTCACAAGAAATGAATATCAGTGTAGTATGGTGTCTGCTTGTCTTGGCCTTTGCAGTGTATCCTTTACTGTTTTTTAAAATCATTCTATCTGTTCCAAATAGCTTACATCATTCTTCAATTCATATAAATCTCTGTATTGTTGATTTTTCAGAATAAATAAATATGTATTTATCATTGCCTTTGCCTTAGTCTTTACTAGGAAGACTGGCCTTTGGGAATCCTAGGCACAAGAGACCAGAAGGAAAGCCTGGAGCAAGGAAGCTGTACCCTTGGTGGAAGAGGATCAGGTCAGGGAATACTTAAGCAAACTGGACATACGTAAGTCCATGCACCCTGATGGGATGCACCCACGACTGCTGAGGGAGCTGGCAGTTATTGCTAGGCCACTCTTGATTATCTTTGAACATGGTGGTTGGGAGAAGTGGCCTAAGACTGAAAGAAAGGAAATGTCACTCCTGTCTTTGAGAAGGGCAAGAAGGAGGACCCAGGGAACTATAGGCTGCTACACCTCACCTCAATCTCTGTGAAAGTGATGAAATAACTAATCCTGGAAACCATTTCTAGGCACATGAAGGACAAGAAAATCACCAGGACTAGTCAGCATGGCTTCACCAAGGGCAGTGGATATTGTCTACCTGAACTTCAGGGAGGCTTTTGACCCTGCCTGCCATAAAATCCTCATAGAGCAGCTGTTGATGTATGGACAGGATGAGCAGACAGTGAGGTGGACCGAAAACTGGCTGAATAGCCGGGCCCAGAGGATGGTGATCAATAGCAGTGCAAAATCTAGTTGGAAGTCAGTGACTAGCAGTGTACCCCAGGAGTCAATACGGGATCCATTCCTCTTCATCTTCATTAATGATCTGGATGATGGGGCAGTGTACCCCCAGCCAGTTTGCTGATGACACCTGTATTGGGTCTGGCTGAGATGGAGTTCATTTTACTCCTCCCCAGACTAGGAGGAGTGGCTGATACACCAAGGGGTGATGTTGCCATCCAGAGGGACCTCAACAAGCTGTAGAATTGGGCTGACAGGAACCTCATGCAGTTCAACAAGGGGAAGTGACAAGTCCTGCACCTGAGGAGGGATAATCCCATGCACCAGTACACATGCTGGGGGCTGTCCAGCTGGAAAGCAGCTTGGCAGAAAAGGACCTGGGGGTTCTGGTGGGCACCAACTTGAACATGAGCCAGCAATGTGCCCTTGCTGAAAAGAAGGTGAATGGCATCCTGGGCTGCATTAGACAAAGTATTGCCAACATGTCGAGGGAGGTGATCCTTCTACATTATTCAGTGCTGGTGAGGCCACACCTGGAATCTTGTGTCCATTTCTGGGGTCCCCAGTGCAAGAGAGGCCTGGCCATACTGGAGAGAGTCCAGAGAAGGGCCACGGAGATGATGAAGGGTCTGGAGCATCTCTCATGAGGAAGAACTGAGACAGCTGGGACTGTTTAGCCAAGAGAAGAGAAGGGTCAGGGGGAGGGGGGAATCTCATCAATGTATACAAATATCTGAAGGGAGCGTTGTTCACAAAAATCAGATTCATTACCCGGTGTGCAACAAGCCAATAATTACACACTCGAGAGAGATATTGATTATTTATTTCCAAGTTGTGCAAGCCTGGGTGCCCGGTGGAATGTCACAAATCAAGCACACCAACTATCAAAACTTTTTACTATTTATGTATTTTAGCAAACAAAGGAATTTGTGTTCATTGGCTACAAGTTATATAGTTCTCTTATTAATTAGTATTCTCTCTTCTATTGGTTAATGATTCTCTCACTTCTCATGCTAATTAGTCTGCATGCCCAGTCTCTCTCTTCTTTTGGGTTGGTGTGTTTCTTGGGTCAGTGGTCCATGAGTCAGTGGTTGCAATCTGCCCCTGCTGGAATTGCCTTTTATCCAGTTGGAGCTGATTTCAGCACAGTTGCTGAGTTGGGTTTATTAGTTTCTTCCTTATCTTGGGAATTCTGCCAGATGTCCCATAAACTCTATTCTTTGTCTCCACTATCAGTGGGTATCCTTCTTCCCAAGCTTTGTTGAACATCCCCCTAGGTATGAGAATATTGAAGCGTGTCCAGCCCTAAACTTGAACAAGGCAATTCTACTAACAAGTAATTTGTTTTTCTAGCACCTGGACATCACTTAGATCTTGTTATCTGGTCTCTGTTTCATGAATTAAATCTCCCTTCTTGTTGATTAGGCTTGAAAGCATACAAAGATCAAGCATCAAAGAACATCCTTTATTAAGAAAATTTTACATATTCCACATTTTGCAACAGAAGGGTATAAACAAGAGGGAGCCAGATTATTTTCAGTGGTGCCCAGTGACAGGACAAGCAATGGACACAAAGTGAAACACAGAAGGTTCTCTCTGAACATCAGGAAACACTGTTTTACTGTGAGGGTGACTGAGGGAGATGAAGCAGAGCCTGTCCCTTCTAGAGCCTCTAAATGATGATAGAACTGCTCTATCAAGGCTTGAGTCTTCTCCCATATCTCACCCAGTAACGATCCCAGTTCCCATGAATACTGTGACTCAAGCTGTTGTATCCACTCCATGCACCACTGAGGAGCTTCCCCAGCATCTCCTGCAGATGCACCTTCAGGGGCTTGGGGACCAAACATCTTCACCCAGTATTCCCAGGGGAGAAGATCTGTCCAAGCTAGGCATCAGGGCAGGCCCAAGACCAGAGGAAAAAACCATAGGATTTAAAAGTTCTAGCAGACAATAGTCAGAGAGGCTAAGCTCTGCCTGCTCGCCGGTTCTGTTAGCTCTCCTGATAACACACCAAGGACAGTCGTAGACATATACAAAACACTGTCCCCTTTGTTTGAATAGCCGTGTAACCCCGACATCTTTTTCCTTGTACTTGAAATGAATTAGCAATGGCAAGATGTTCTGACATGCTTTCTTTTCTCCTGCATATAACTGATATATGTATACATGTATGTAGATTTTCACACTATCATAGAATGACTTGGGTTGGAAGGGACCTTAAAGATAATCTAATTCCAACACTTCCCCCCTCCTGTCCCCTGCCATGGGCAAGGATGCCACCCACTAGATCAGGTTGCTCAAGGCCCTATTCAACCTGGCCTTGAACGCTTCCAGGGATGGGGCATCCACAACCTCTCTGGGCAACCTGTTCCAGTGCCTCACCACCCTCACAGTAAAGAATTTCTTCCTAACATCTAATCTAAATCTCTCTTTTAGTTTAAAACCATTACCCCTTGTCCTATCACTATCTGCCCATGTAAAAAGTTGCTCTCCCTCTTTTTTATAGGCTCCCTTTAAGTACTGAAAGGCTGCAATGAAGTCTCCCCAGAGCCTTCTCTTCACCAGACTGAACAGCCCCAACTCTCTTAGCCTGTGTTCCTAGGAGAGGTGCTCCAGCCCTCTGATCATCTTTGTGGCCCTCCTCTGAACCCACTCTAACAGGTCCAGGTCTTTCTTGTGCTGAGGACCCCAAAGCTGGATGTAATACTTCAGATGGGGTATCATGAGGGCAGAGTAGAGGGACAGAATGCCCTCCCTCGACCTGTTGGCCACTCCTCTTTTGATGTAGCCCAGGATGCATTTGGCCACCTGGGCTGCAAGCCCGTACTGCTGGCATTATCTTGGTAGTCCAGGGGTATCCTTTATTCTTCGAGGTGGGGGCTGTCCTCCTCCTTGCAATGAACTGGGGCCCTTTAGTCATGCTGACTTAACCATGACTGCAGTATACAATGTAAACTATATATATCTATCTTAAGAAAGTTTATACAATTTCATACTATAAAGACTGATACAATAGTTAGGGAATTAGATTTTTTCCTAACACAAGCTATTTTGCAGTGCTCCTAATTGCTGTTTTGCCTGTCTACTTTGCAGCTGTCTCATCTTGTTCATCTGTGCTAACCTAGTTTATCTGATTGCTTTATTTGGCAGAGAAGGAAAGACAATGTAAAAGAAAAGTTGCTGCTTTCAGTTCTGGTGAGGTACTTGTCTTTTTTTTCCTTGCAGCCATCTTTGTTTTTTCAACTCTTTTAAGGGTAAGATTGCTCATATGCCATACTGTGTTCCTGCCTTATAATGAGTTTCACAGAATCAATTAGGTTGGAAAAGACCTCTGAGATCATCAAGTCCAACCTATGACCTAACACCACCTTGTCAACTAGACCATGGCACTGAGTGCCATGTCCAGTCTTTCCTTAAACACCTCCAGGGATGGTGACTCCACCACCTCCCTGGGCAGCCCATTCCAATGTCTAATCACCCCTTCTGTGAAGAAATTCCTCCTGATGTCCAACCTAAACCTCTCCTGGCATAGCTTGAGACTGTCCTTTCCTCTTGTCATTGGTTGCCTGGGAGAAAAGGCCGACCTCCACCTGGCTACAACCTCCTTTCAGGCAGTTGTAGAGAGTGATAAGGTCTCCTCCAGGCTAAATAACACCAGCTCCCTCAGCCACTCCTCATAGGACATACGCACTAGACCCTTCACCAGCTTTGTTGCCCTTCAACTGGATGTCTCTCTTCAGGCCTGTTCTCATGGAGGTTTCTCATGAGAGGAACCTGAAATTGAACTTTTTCTCTCAGGGAGAACTTATTTAGCAAGAACCCCCATGCAAGTGCCCTGACCTAGGTGCAGCACCTTGCACTTGGTCTTGTTGAACCTCATGAGATTCCCATGGGCCCACTTCTTGAGCTTGTCCAGGTCCCTCTGGATGGTGTCCCATCCTTCAGGTGTCAACAGCACCACTGATGCCTTATCTGGGACTACCTAAAAAGAGAGGCTTGACAAAAATTAAAAGGGTAAAAAGTGATTGTGTTTATTTGAAGGCCTTCAGGTGCATCCAGGGCAGTCAGAGCTCACTCAGGGGGGTAACACCCTAAGGTGTACCCCCCAAGATCAGCTCCCCAAGATGGACCTCCCAAGATGGACGACTGGTCACGAGTTCTCCATACTTTTATAAGTTTGGTCCATTAGCATATCAGGGCTAGTTCTTCCAATTACAGCCTCAGGTAATGAAGTAATTCACCCCAAGTTTGCTCCCCCCTTACCAACTGTTGTTTACAGTTCTCAGGCCTGAGGCAGTAAGGTGTCCTTGAGCTTCAGGCCTGAAGATGGATTGTTTTGTCTAAAAGCAGTAGCTAACATTCTATATGGACTTCAGAATTACACACTAAGAATTGCAGGGTTACAAATATATGAAAAATATAAAAGCTAAAATCCTAAGGCATCACCACTCAGCTTGGTGTCATCTGCAAATTTGCTGAGAGTGCACTTGATCCCTTTATCTATGTCATTAATGAAGATATTAAATAGCACTGGTCCCAGTACAGACTCCTGAGGTACACCACTTGTCACTGATGTCCAGTGGGACTCTGAGCCATTGACCACTACCCTCTGGATGTGACTGTCCAACCAATTCCTTATCCACTGAACAGTCCACTCATTGCATCCATTTCTCTTCAATTTAGAGAGAAGGATGTTGTTGGGGACCGTGCCAAAGGCTTTACAGAAGTCCAGATAAATTACATCTGTGGCTCTTCCCTTGTCTACTGATGTAGTCACTCCATCATAGAAGGCCACTAAGCTGGTCAGGCAGGACTTGCCCTTGGTGAAGCCGTACTGGTCTCTCTAAACACTTCCCTGTTCTTCATGTGCCTTAGCACAGCTTCTAGGAGGATCTGTTCCATGATCTTCCCAGGCACAGAGGTGAGGCTGACAGGTCAGTAGTTCCCAGGGTCCTCCTTTCTACCCTTTTTTAAGATGGGTACAATGTTTCCCTTTTTCCAGTCACCTGGGACTTCCCCTGACTGGCATGACTTTTCAAATATCATGGAGACTGGCTTGGCAACTACATCAGCCAATTCCCTCAGGACTCTAGGATGCATCTCATCAGGTCCCACAGACTTATATACATTCAGGTTTCTCAGGTGGTCATGAACCTGATCTTTACTTACAGTGGGAAGCACTTTGCTCCCCCAATCCCTGTCTTGTAGTCCATCCACTTGAGAGATGTGTGAGGAGAGGTTGCCAGTGAAGACTGAGGCAAAAAAAATGTTGAGTACCACAGCCTCCTCCTCATCCATTGTTACCAGCTTTCCAGCATTGCTTATCAAGGTATTCTTTCTTTGACCTTCCTTTTCTGGCTGACATACCTGTAGAAGCCCTTCCTGTTATTCTTTGTGTCCCTTGCCAAATTCAGTTCCAGCTTTGCCTTGGCCTTTCTCACCCCATCTCTACACAATCGTACTTCTTCTCTATACTCTTCCCAGGTCACCTATCCTTGTTTCCACTGCCTGTGCATTTGCTTCTTTAGTTTGATGAGCAGGTTCTGACTCAGCCATGCCAGTCTCTTGACTTCCTTGCCTGTATTCTTGCTCCTGGGGATCTCTAGCTCTTGTGCTCTATGGAAGACTTCCTTAAAGATCTGCCAGCTTAGTTCCACTCTCTTGTCTCCATCGGCAGTTTTCCAGGGCATCCTATTGACTAGCTCCTTGAAGAGCTGGAAGTTTGCTTTCCTAAAGTTCAGGAGCCTTACTTTACTCCTTACCTGACCCACGTCCCTCCAGATGGCAAACTCCACCAGTGCATGATCACTGCAGCCCAGGCTGCCTCCAATCTTGATGACCCCGATAGAGTTTGCTTACATTGGTGACCATCAGATCCAGTATCTCATCCCCTCTGGTAGGGCTGTCTATTACCTGGCTCAAGAAGTTATCCTCCATGGATTCCAGAAGTCTCCTGGATTGTCTACAGCTCGCTGTGCTACTTTTCCAGCAGATATTGGTGTGGTTGAAGTCCCCCAGCAGGACAAGAGCCTGCAAGTGCAATGCCTCCTGTAGCTAGCGCATGTGGCGAGACAGTCCCAACCTAGGTCAAGAAGGTTATCTGCTCTTTTGCATAAACCAGAAAGATCTCTCCCTTTCCCATGGCCTCGCAGACGCATAGACGCCAGGCTGATATGACAGTGAACAACTGCTGTAAAGAGAGATTATGCTGGTATTTTTATGGCTCGTAGGCACCAAACTTTGCAAGGTATAAAAGATTCACTCTGCCTCACACAAGTTGGAAAAAATCCTCTATGCACCCCAGAAGTGTGAGAGGAAAAAGACACCTCAAGCTGGGACGCTGGCTTTGAGTAATTCTTCTCTTCTGGAAGTTGAGTGAAAGAAGCCTCAGCACACCATACCATTCAGGTTTGGTAAGTCATATGAGCTTCTAAACTATACTATTCCTTGGCTAGCCATTGTATTGATCTATATCGTGCACTGTATATTCATATTGTAACTCACTAGTGAAATCTCGTTACCCTGTGTAATTAGCAATTGGCATATTTGAGCCTATTACTGACGGTGGCACAGCATTTATTAACCTCTTGTTACCCTGTGTAGTTAGCAATTGGTATATTTAAACCTATTACTGACGGTGGCACAGTGTTTATTAATCTCCTTTGTCTGTCCTGTGTAGTGTGTAGTTTGTTAGAATCTTATGTCTGTTGTTTTTGTGTCTATTGAATAAATAATTCATTTTTAATAGACAAGATCAGCCATCATTAAGAATCTATAATGAAAGTGATTTTACTCTGGCTAAGGTGCTGGCCATCTTAGCAAGAACTACTATAAATTTGAGCAGAGACAAAAGCCTGGTTTAAAACCTTATTACCTTCATAAAATCCATTCATAACATTTTTGGTGCAGCGAGCAGGGTGATGGCAAACGATCTTAAAACACAGACAAAAGGTCTTGCAAGCTACCTATGGGAACACAGTGTGCATATTGAAACTGATGATCCCTGGCCGGTGCATAACTGGTTTCGGTGGGAAAAAATACAGGAAAAAATACATTAAAAGCGTGGAACACCAAAAAGTAAAAAGGGAAAAAGGAAAAGGTGTTATCTGTCATGCCCTTGCGTTATGCCTGAACTCTGCTTGGCAATGGAGAGAGCAGATCATAAAAGAAAATGATAAGCTAAAAGATGAAATGATAAAGGAAAATGATAAATTAAAAAGTGAAATACAAAAAATAAGCCTTGCAAAACTGTCCTTGCAATGTCAATATGACAGAGTAAAACAAGAGCTAAAAGAATACAAAGAAAAAACAAAAACATTGGAAGATAAATTGGAATTAACATTATTACAAAACCCCACAACTGTAGATATTAAAAAAATTCGCAAATTAATAACAGCACCTGAGGATTGGATGGTGATATCTGGGAAAGCTCCGATGAAAATGACAAGGAGGATGCTGAAGCGTACTCTGATGAAAGCATAGAGCCCACACCTCTTAAAGAGGAAATAATCCCAGAATTTAAAATGAATCCCATAATTAAAACCGAAACATCTGAGGGACCCCAGGGTGGTCAAAGGAGGAATATAACCAAAACTTCTCCCTGGGATCCCCTGCAAGTGGCAAACTTCCTGGAAAAATATAAACGGAAACCAGCAGAATCGGAGATGGAATATCTTTGGAGAGTTTGCCTTACAGGAGGAGACAAAGTATTGCTAGATGGCCCAGAAAGTTTTGGATTCTGGGGTGCAGGTGTTCTTTTACACCTTGGACCACATCCTCYCAATGAACCTCACTCCATAACTAGCAGAGTTGCGTATTGGGCAGGAGGCATGAACATTATGGAAAGGGGGGAACCAGCTTCAATCCCTATGCACTCGATCGAGGATATATCTCCTGCTGTTATTAAAGCTGCCTGTTTGCAGGCGATGCATGAACGTGCTTGCAGAGATATGCCTGTATCTGCAGAGGTAGATCCTGAATTACTAAGACCCCTAATAAGAGGAGCGCCGGCTGTGCTAAAAGGTTATCTGGTGGGAATAAGAGATGAAATCAGGAGAGATGTAACACATAATAGAACCTTGCGAAATCCACAAGCCCCTAGGAGACCTATTCCCACATGGGCAGACCTCGTGCATAGTATAATGGACCATGTGAAAGAAGTTGGCTGGGACACCCTGGAGAAAAACTCTGGTAAACCCCCTGAAAGACGAGTAAAGGTTATCAAACATAGACTGCCTGAGGGAAAGGTAAAACCTAGCCAACCTAACCCCCTCCGAGAGGAGAGGAACAGATTGTGGAAAATTGCTTTGGCTTTGGGGGTACCCAAAGCTGCTCTAAAGAAACAACCGAACAGTGTAATAGCCGAGCTAATCCAATTCACAGAACAAGCAACAGAAAAGTGGTGAGCAATCCAAACACCTCAGGGGAAAAAAGGACCTCTCCCAACCCTTTCACAACACCACAGGGAAACTTAAGCGCTGGGAGAAGAATAGGGCAAATCTGCCAGCGCATACCTGCATTTCAATACGTGTCTAATGGAATAAGCCCTTATATCTTCCTACCTGTGGGAAGTAGAAAACAACCCTTAAAATTTTTAATTGATACGGGATCCCAAATTTCTTTGATTACTCTTGCAGAAGCCGAGAAATTAAACCTATGTTTCAAAAAGATCCGTTTAACCGGTTTTAACGGAAAAAGTACTATTGTCTACATTGCCAAAGTCCGTTTATGGTTACCGGGGGAAAAACTAATAACTACAAATACATTTGCCATTGCAGATCATGAAAAGAACATTTTAGGATATGATATCCTTCAAGGGAAAATTTGGCAACTACCAAATGGGGACGCATGGTCCTTTGGATCTGCAAAACCCCCCCACAGTAACCCTGTTGGGAAAAATAAAAAAATTAATCTCTTGAGAATGGCTCCAGTATTACCTGCTTCTGCTGTAACTAATATCAAACAATATCCTATACCCTCTGCAGCCAGACAAGGAATAAATGAAGTAATTAAATATTCAGAACAGAGAGACATTATATTTAGAAGACACTCTGCTTTCAACTCCCCTGTTTGGCCAAGAAAGCAGATGGGAGCTGGCGCTTAACAGTCGATTACCGGAGACTCAATGCTAATACAGGGCCACTGACTGCAGCCGTTCCCAACATCGCAAATCTTACTGCCACCCTGCAGGCATCAGCTCACAAGTGGATGGCAGTCTTAGATATAAAGGACATGTTTTTTATGGTCCCAATTCAGGAGGAAGATAAACCCAAATTTGCATTTACATGGGGATACAATACACATTTAACCGTTTACCCCAAGGCTACAAACACTCACCCACCATAGCACACAATGCATTAGCCGAACTCCTTCAGCAAATAAAAATTCAGGAAGGAGTACAAATCTAGCAATACATCGATGATGTGCTGGTAGGGGGTGAGGAAGAAAACGCAGTACGAATCGCAGCACAAGACATTTGGAATAAATTAAATGAGGAAGGAATAGAAGTACCTCCAACTAAGTGCCAGGGCCCCTCTAAAGAAGTTAAATTCTTAGGCACTTGGTGGGTAGCAGGCCAGGCTGTAATTCCAGATGAAACTATTACAAAACTAGATACTATACCCACCCCCACTACTAAAAAGGAACTTCAAAAAATCATGGGTACTCTGGGATACTGGAGAAGTCATGTACCTGAATTTTCTATAATAGCAAGACCCTTATACACATTGATAAGGAAAAACCAAAAGTGGGAGTGGCTTGATAGCCACAAACAGGCTTTGCAAACACTAATAGAGGAATTGAAAACATATCAATCACTTGGGCCAGTCCACCCTAGTGACCCTATAATAGCTGAATGGGGTTTTGCTGAACATGGAACTTACTGTAATTTGTTTCAGAAGGGACCACATGAACCAAAATGACCCCTGGGATTCAGTTCCACGGCATTAAAAGACACTGAAGAGAGATACACTGACTGGGAGAAGGGATTGTTATCTCTAACCCGAGCTCTCAAACAGGTAGAAAAAATCCAACAGCAGCAGCCTGTGAAAATCTAAGGGCCGTTCAATTTACTAGCTAGTGTTAAGAAAGGTGGTGCTTCCCCCGAGGGCATAGCACAAAACCCCACAATTCACAAATGGTATGCACACATCTCAGGAGTCACAGATCAAATTGATATAAATTGATCAGCCAATTCAGAGGATAAAAGAAATATAAAATTTATTCGTATTCGAAATATTGCAAATGCAATGCCACGAACGAAAAGAAAGAAACAGTACCAAGCCCGGGGTTGGAACTGGGTGAACGCAAGTCTGGCCTCTATCGCACCAAACCTCCCTTGTTCACAACTGCTGCTTTCTGCAGCGGGCTTATATACTAGTTTTTACACAGTGTCCGGATTTTGGGGATTAGTTTTTACTTAACATATCTATCAAGTAGTTTTATTCAAGGAACTAAGGTGGACAAAGCACATCCTGTCCCTGATTAGTCTCTCATCACCGGGGAACGTTATCAGATGTTTCTTGATGTTCCATATCTCGGTTCCGATCCCCTCGTTAGCACTCGGCTTGGGAGGAGTAGGTGTC